>WBNH01007912.1:0-60604 GCA_013401255.1 Urocolius indicus | reverse complement strand
CGTGCTATGCCATGCCGTGACATGGCCTGCCGTGTCATGCCGTGCCGTGCCGTGCCCTGCCATGGCATGCCGTGCCGTGCCGTGCCGTGCCCTGCCATGCCATGCCGTGCCGTGCCGTGGCACCATCTTCTCTCGCCACCCATGCGACCACCCAGCCACCACGCCATCCCTTCCCCCAGGGCTCGCTGCTGCCCGCGGCTACCGGCCGTGTTCCCCGCTCAGCTTCGGCCCCCGGGACCGCGCGGCGTCAGCGCCGGCACCAGCCAACCAAGGCGCACGGCGCGGGCCGGGCGGCCCCCCCGCCACGCGCCCGCCCTGCCTATAAAAGCCGCGTGCTGGCCGCCAAGGTGGGAGCGGCGTGACGGGAGCGAGGAGACGGGGCGGCGGGACCGGGCTCCCGTGAGCGCGGACGCCGTCTCGTCTCGGCCCGCCCCCCCTCCCCTGGCGTCGCCCCGCTCAGCAGCCGGGATGCTGTCCGTGGTCGCGGGGCTCCTGCTCGCCGTAGCCGCGGGCGGGCAGGGGTCGGCAGCGGGAGAGCAGGAGAGCCCGCCGGGGAGCCGCTTCGTGTGCACCTCGCTGCCGCTGGACGTCGCCGGCACGGGCTGCCCGCTGCCTCCCGTGCCCGTGCAGGGCGGCGGGCTGGCCCCCGAGGAGGAGCTGAAAGCCACGGTGCTGCAGCTGCGGGAGACCGTCCTGCAGCAGAAGGAGACCATCGGGAGCCAGCGGGAAGCCATCCGGGAGCTCACCGGCAAGCTGAGCCGCTGCGAGAGCGCCGACGGCAAGTCCGCCACGGGGACGTGGAAAAAGGAACTGGGCAAGGGCAAGGACACTATGGGCGACCTGCCGCGGGACCCGGCGCAGGTCATCGACCAGCTGAGCCGCACCATGCAGACCCTGAAGGACCGACTGGAGAGCTTGGAGGTAGGGCCGGGGCGCGGGGCGGGCCAGGGTCCCTGCCCAGCCGCCTACCAACTTGGAGTGATCTCATGTGCATGTGGCTTTGGACTGTTGAGTGGGCAAACCAGTGCCCTTAATCTCTACGGAGGTAAAGCCAAACTGGCCAAGCCCTAGGAGTGAGTTGTTTGGTTGGCTTGTCTTGTTTTCTTGATTATTTGTCTACTCACTGTAATCATAAAACAACCTGAAAGGCTCCTCTGAGAATGTGTTCTCCCAGTGCATGGGGGGAGATTATGGTTTTCCTGCTTGTTGCCAGCTTAGTTTCTGTATTAATATGTCTAAATCTCTCTTTCTGGGAATGTGACTTCATAGGGTTTGAGGTATAAAGCTGACATCTTGGGCAGTTAAACCTTGTCATATGGTGCTGAATAGACCAGTAGTAAAGAGGAGATTGTGTTGGGCAGATTGTGAAGTTAAGATGATGTATTTAGAGCTGACACAGAATAAAAAGAACTGATTCTGGATGCCTCTGAATAGAAAGGGGATTTGGTCCAAGACCAGTGAAAGTGATTTCCATGAGTCTTTGGACAGTGCCCATGGTTGAGTGGCCCTCATGGAAATATTTTTTAGAGAGTATTCCCACAGGAATTGTGCTGGATGTTGTTTTGCTTTCCACACCCTGAGAGCTACATTTGTGTCTTCCTTCTGTCCTCTAAACAGTCAGTGGTGATGTGAAGGTGGCAGATAACTTCCTAAAGGTTATTCTCTGAGGTCTAAACTCTCTGGGCTGATTTTTCAAGTACAGTTTTGAATAATGTTGTAGTATAACATCCTTTTATTGCGGTTGCTATCTTTTTGAGGCATTTTTTATACGGTTGTAGAAAAGAAACTCCACTAGAATAATATTGTAAGTGGAACCATTGGTTTCTTAGGATCCTTAAATATGATACTGTTATTTGAGAAAGTGTGAGGCTTGAGGTTTTTTTTTTTCCAATTGAAATAAAAATCCTTTCACTGGCTCATAATTGCAGTTCATCTAAAGAACATCTGACTTCATAGAATCATAGAATGGTAGGAGTTGGAAGGGACCTTTAAAGATCATCTAGTCCAACTCCCCTGCAGAAGCAGGTCCACCTAGATCAGGTGCAAATCAAAACTGAGGAAACTTTCATTTGGTAAATTTGCTTTCAAGGCAGCTTAATGTTTTTATTTAAAATGAAATAATCATTTCTCTGTTTACATATGTTGGCTATGTCACTTGCAGTCAGTAAAGCAATACTGACTCATGTGCCACAAGTACCCATACCAACAGAAGTGCAAGCCTGCCTCCATACATTGGTTTTATTGAACTTAAGTGTATGAACACTCCTTTATATGAAACACTGCAAGCCTTTAACAAAAGGGCCTTTTTGTTTCAGGACGTGTTTAGCTACAAGGTTGATAAAAGCACTGAACATGGGAAGTGCTAAAAACCAATACCTCTCATGTACTTGCTGGAGAGCTCTGATCTTGCTTTCTTCCATTTGAATGAGTAGCATATCCACATTTCACAGTTTCCGTTTGAGAAATGACTTTTTTTTTTCACACCCCCCCCCTTTTAATTTTCCCTAAAGCACCAGCTCCGAGCCAACGTATCATATGCAGCACTGCCTAACGACCTTCGAGAGATGCTTCAGCGGAGGCTTGGAGACCTGGAGCGCCAACTCCTGAGCAAAGTGGCTGAGCTTGAGGATGAAAAGTCTTTGCTTCATAATGAGACGTCAGCCCATCGGCAGAAAACAGAGACAGCCTTGAATGCATTACTAGAAAGGGTGTCTGAATTAGAAAAAGGTAATCTTCACAGTTTCTTAAGGCTTCCCCATGGTGATTAATTATTTTTGTTTACTCCCTCCTTATAGTGCAGTATTCTAAATGTGAGCCTTGTGGGAGAGACAGTTAAGGTGCTGGACTAAACGGTAGGTGACAGTGCAGATTAACTTGGATTCCCTTTTTTCTTTTGTCACAGGCTTCCTGTCTGACAGATCCCTGCGTGACTTTAGCTTCCTGTCTCTTAATTTGGCATATGTGGGTGGTTAGGATGAAAATTAGTGTTTGTGATCTATAAGGAGGCAAGTGGGAATAGGAAGAAGTATGACACTGGTGTCAGGTAAATACCTAGATAAAGTCAAGTATGGATTGATATAGCGCTGCTTTTCTTTCTTGAGAACTGAAAATCGTATGAGCTCAATTTAATTTGCACAACTGTCTTTGATACAGTGAATGACACTTGATACCAGAACCACTTCCTGCTGCTTGGGAAGTATTGCTGGTGGTCTTTCCATTTGTTGTGGGTTATGACATTGGATGGTTGCAGGTACTTGGATTGTGTCCTATCCCAAGTGTATAGACTTTAAAGTTTACAGTGGTGCCACTGGGGGACACTCTCTTCATCTTAATCGTTTATTCAGATACTTAGATTAATTATTACTGAGATCACTATGCTTGAATAGAGTCTGCTTGTTTCAATTACAAATGCCCGTAGAAGTGAGCTACAGAACAGAAAGAGCTTTCTGTATCAGCTATATAAACCTTCAGAGTGGACTGTGTAGGACCAGAGTACCAGTAAACATCACTGCCCAATCTTCAAGTGATTTTCCAAGGTGATTAAGCTCTCTGCTTAAAAGCATCATAATGGACCTGCTTTCAGGGTGGTGCAAACACACAAATTTCATGGATTTTAAAATGTAGACCTAATGGATCCATTTGGGTAATATTGTATCTATTTTTTTTTAATTTAAGAAGTCTGAAGGAGGAAGAAGAGTTTTTTTCTTTTACTGTCAGTGTCGTTTACTATTTCCTAAGAGCAAAGATAAAGCTTAAACTGCAACTAAAATTCTGGAGGATTAGTGGCTTGTTAATGCCTTATGTGGCAAGTGTTGCTAGTCCCTGTATCTGAGAGATGTGACTCATATCAGCAAGTCATCAGAAAGAGAAAGGGAGTGGTGGGAGAACAAGAATGTGTAATTTAGTTAGGTTAAAAATAACCTATTCCCACTTTTATTTTTGTGTGGGGAGAGAAGGCTGTCTTAAGTTTCCAGGGAAGAATGTGGGCCAGGAATCAAGACATAGGCTTTCTTTCAGTTGTGTAATTTGCTCTCTATTACAGTGCAGCTCAGCTGTTCTGTGCCTTTAGTTCCACGGTCAAATCAAAGTGAGGGTAATAATGATTTAAATAATCATTTTTCAGACTTAATGCAGACAATATTTGAAGTGATTGGAAATCTTTTGAAAATATTTCTATAATGCCTTTATTTTAAATGCCAAATTGTTTACCATGTCTTCCTGACAGCAAATTAAGAGTATCATAAGCTCCTCATTGTCCTGAGACTAAATAGATGGAGGAAAAAACTAACTATGAACATTGAATTTTTTTTACCTGTAGGTGTGACACCTGTGTTTAGTTACTAGTGAGGCAGAAAGGCTTGTAGTTTGTACAACTTTTGTGATTCCAAAAGTCTTCTGGCAATTCCTTCACTGTTTCTCTCCATCAACAGCAGAAGATGGTGTATTAAAAATCAAGACTGAAGGGAGGAATGATCCTGCAGCTAGTAGTGCCTGGACTTAAATATGATTGCTAGCTTTGCTGGAGACACCAACAAGGTCACTTGCTATGCCTAAATCTATTTTCTCCATCTCTAAAAGGGAATAACAGTAACTCTTGCCCATTTTAACAAAAAATAATTCAGATTCTTTAGCAATAGGATTGTTCTATATTTTTTATGGGCCCACTGCCTAGAACAGTAGGATGTTGTTATCATTTGGAGTTGCAGATTTTTTCAACAAACAGAAAACATAAAATAGATAAATATAGTTTGTTCTTTTCCAACCCATTATTACTTCCTTAAGTTCTTTCACAGAGTGACTAATGTTCTTAATGGAGTATGTAACTGTTTTACATGAGTTTGGTTGTACATTTCTAGTGGAGGTTGCTCAACATTAGCCCTAAGACCCTAAGGTGTTTTTGCTTAGAATATTTCAGGTTTTGGTTTGTAAATTCCTCAAGGCAGAGGAGATGCTTTTTCTTCTTCCACCTCCTCATTCTGTGAAAAATGCAGTCAAAACACTTCAGTTGCTTCTGAGGATGGGAACTGAAAGAACGCCAATGGCTTAAAAGCTACATATGAGAATTGTGGCAACCTTTTATGACAACAATTCTTCATTTGAATTGGAGAGTGAATTTTGACAAGGGGGTTGAATTTGTCTCAGGAATGTGAGTAAAGGAAATGCGTGGGACTCAGAACGGGTTTCTGAAAGGTTGAAGGTAACACTACTACAGAACTGTGAGGTTTTATCATGTGACACAACGTGGAATTTCTCTCCTTAATATTTAATTCTAGAAAATTACTCATGAGCAACTACATCAGAAGCATACACAATACAGAGTATTGCAACCTCAGGAAGTTTTGATCTGGAGAGTTCTCTATTTTATAAACATCTCTGTGAAACATTTTGCTAGTTCTTATTGAGTATTTTGGAACATGCTAAACAAGAATTCCTCCCTTTATTTTACACCAAGTGTCTAATGTTTTCGTGGTTCATTAACTTTATATTGCATTTTTCTTCAGGTCACTTTTAAACTTCAGGTTTATATTTTTGTTCAGAACTCCTCTTGGTTTGTCTATGGGACAGAAATATACTGAATTTATCTCTGCTTTCTGGAGTATGTCAGGTTTTTCTTATTTCTGGTTGGCCTCCCAAAATAAGAACATCAACCTGTCTCTCAGTGTGCTGAGGATGCTGCTGCTAGCTCCATGTGTAGCAGTAGTAGGAAAAGAAATAATGGTTTTGAAGCACTGTGATGCTTCAATAATGAACATGCTAGAGAACCCATGTTTAGACATAGTAAAAATCTTTTTCAAACAGTTTATATTGTTTGCTATAGGTCTCCAGCCATGAACTAAGCAACAAAGACAATATGTAATAGCCACTCATTAGTTGTCTGCCATCTATTCTTTTCCTCTAAATGAACAAGAAAAGTTAATTAAGCAGCACAATATGCATGAAAACCTAGTTGTATTTTTGATGCTACAAAATCAACATACTATAATACCATTCCAGTATAGTTTTTTTTGTCTGCTTCTCTAAAGCGATTAAAATTCCAAAGAATCTCAATATCATATTGTTTATTAACCTGAATTGCAAATAAATTTGTTGTGCTTAAAGGTTTTTCTTCCTTAATGTAATTCTAGGTAACAGTGCATTTAAGGCACCTGATGAATTCAAAGTCTCTCTTCCTCTTCGCACAAATTACTTATATGGGAAGATCAAGAAGACTCTGCCAGAGCTGTATGCTTTTACTGTATGCTTGTGGTTGAGATCAAGTGCTTCTCCTGGAATTGGCACTCCGTTCTCATACGCTGTTCCTGGGCAAGCTAATGAAATTGTCCTCATAGAATGGGGGAATAACCCAATTGAACTGCTCATTAATGATAAGGTGAGGACTGACTATCTCCTCTTTGTCGTCTACATGGTCACAATAAGGCGCAAACCCTTGGTTTCTCTCTAATGCTTTAATTTTGTCTGAGACAAGCCAGCTCTGGGCCTTTGGGATGGTGGTGCCTACTTGTCTGTTGTCCATCTGTTTGTTGTAAGCTCATAGAAGTGCTCAAAACAAAGTTACGTGGAACGTCTCTTTGACGTTGAGACAAAACAGCTGAGACATCTAGATGTGCACACACTTAACACATGTTCTCTAAATTTACAAGCAGATCTTGTCCTCTTGTGTTTTTGCTTTTGTGAAACAAAACTGCATTTGAAGCCACACTATTGCAAAACTTGAGATTTATGCCAATTGCAGTAGTTTGATCTTTCTAATCCTAGAATTTCAGATATGTTAAAATTGATTTTACAGATGACAGAGAGCAAAAGGTGTGTGGTCATGGCTGGTTTTCTTATGCATAGTGATCAGGTTAAATACAAGTTTTCAGACTTTAAATACAAAAAGCATCAATTGTCTCAGCTCTTCATACCACTGATCGTTTCTGACAAGCTTCAGAATGAGGCTTAAGGAAAACAAGACCTGTTGAAACTTGGCATTAAAATACTTCCTTTCTCCTCACATTCAGTTAGGTTTCCTAGTAACTCGCTGCTCCCTGAAGGGTCAGGTGTTTACACATCTACAACACAACTCAGGTGCTTCAGTCACGTGTCTAGTCAAGGACTCTTGACAGTCTTATTATGCTCCCAAATCCATGCAAGTGAAAAACCGATTATTTTTAATGGTTTGTGGAAGAGAAGGAAACTTCAGGCTGCTTATCTTCAGCAATAACATTTTCTCTTCAATATTATGTTAGTATTATTAATGTTCTGTGAGCCTTCTCTTTCTCCCACATCACAGCTGCTCTGTAGCCCACTGCCTTTGTCTCTACCTTGATTTGAATAAGTTTTCAGATCAGATTCCTAAAGAAGCATAAATCCTCCATATTTGGAGCCCTACGAAACACTTCCCACAAGTTTTTTTGGGAAGCAGGCGGATCTGTTTGTCAGAGCTCTTACTCCAAATGGTGCAGGCAAACCCCATGTTTTAAGAGAAACTTAACACAGGCACTGGATGGAAAGTTAGGACTCAGCACTGAGATTTAAACAGCAAATGCTACAGATTAATATGCAGGATCAGTGAATTGATAGCAGCTTAGACTCTGTTTCTAGTGTCACTTGATTCTAGATGAAGCAAAGACTCACATCTGGCTGTATTCCTGAATATAGAGAGTGGAGAGAAAGTAGCAAGTAGAAAGATGTGGACTGATTTCTGCCTCAGAAGTTTTTGGTCCTGAGGACAGACTGGTAGAATTGTTTTGCAACATGCATTATTTGTTTTTTGTAGGTTGCCCAGCTCCCTCTCTTCATTAGTGATGGAAAATGGCATCATATCTGTATAACATGGACAACCAGAGATGGGATGTGGGAGGCTTTTCAGGATGGAGAGAAGCTTGGCACTGGGGAGAATCTTGCTCCTTGGCACCCAATTAAACCAGGAGGTGTCTTGATCCTGGGTCAAGAACAGGTGAGTGAATATGAGTGTGTAGCAGGGTTTAAAAAGAACAGAATAAAATCCAAACTCTCCAAACAGACAGTAGCTGTGAGAATTTCTCTTTGTTAAAATCTTGGTCCTGTTGTACACACTGTATCAGATTCAAACAAAGCAACAAATACTTAATGCAATCACACATTGGTATATTTTGTTTCATCTATTAAATATTCAGAACATTCATATTGCAGTTATTCCTATTCCCACTGCTAATGCTATGGTGTGGAACTTTGTCAGCGATCTGAATAATGCATTAAATTAAATCCTCTGAGCGGGTCTGCTGGTAAATAGCAATGTGGCCACTGCAGTTACAGAAAGGGGCAGAATTGGCCATCAGTGTTGTATAAGCAGTCAAGAAGGAGCTTGCTGAAAGCAAACCGAGTATAATTGCTTTGTTTTGGTTTAAATTTGTTTTTAACTGAAGGCAAGTTGATTGTCCCTCTTAGAAGTTTACAGAGTTTCCCCCTTCCTTTTCTCTTCATCAAAATAACAGTAGCACTGTGAGTCCTTGAGCCTCAGAACTGACCAAGGAAAGTGTGTGTATGGGGGTGAGGGGACCAACAACTATAGGCACTGGACTGCTTGTGGGCGTATCAGGATGTTTTATAATTTAACCTGCTGTGGAGAACTTCCTTGAGACTGAATTCTGCAGCTTTTCAGGTATGTAAAGCTTTTTTAGAATAGTGGAGTCTATCACTCATTCAGAATTTGATGTCTAAAGATTAATGTGAAGTCAACTCTTAAATCGGACATTTGGTTTCTCAATAAAAATGAAGATAAATAACTCTCCTAATGCAAATGGTAGTAAAGTTTGAATACTAGTAGTGCTAACAGAAAGCATTCATGAGTTTGAGGATAAGTTACTTTGCTTAGAGTCACCAATCACATCTTATAGGCCCTATAGACAACTGGTCAAGGGCTGCAGTTACGTTTTAATCTATAGCCATAAAGCTTCTGGAGTAATCTTACCCATCTATCTATGCAGCTCTTGCTGAAGTTGTCTTTTGCCAAGCTTGCAAAACGGCTCCTAGATTAGTGTCAATATTTAAAGCTGCCTTCCTGGTCTGCTGCTTAGTGGCAGGGTTAGTTATATACGGCCTTCGTATGATGGTATGCAGTCACTGCTGTTTGCTTTGAATTGTTTTGACACATTTCAGATTGGTGCTTTTAACTCTTCTATAGAACCATTTTGTTCAAAGCAACCCTTCTAGAAGCTTGGAGCTGTTTGTGACTTAGCTCTGTAGCTCCTTGTAGCACTGTGGCTGGAGGGGAGGGTGTTTAAGTTTGAAGAAGCCAATGCTGAAATAACCTTCTCACTTAATCCTAACTCTTTGTATGCCTAAAGGACACAGTAGGAGGAAGATTTGATGCGACTCAAGCCTTCGTTGGGGAGATGAGCCAGTTCAATATATGGGACAGGGTCTTAAAAGCTGAAGACATCATGAATATTGCTAACTGCTCTACCAACATGCCAGGCAACATCATACCCTGGGTTGATAACAACGTCGATGTGTTTGGAGGTGCTACTAAATGGCCTGTGGAGACGTGTGAAGAGCGTCTGCTAGATTTATAGCTGCAATTCTTTCCCATTCAAGTGCCCCCTCTAGTCGGACAATCTTCTGTACAATCTAAAGCACTTATTTTTCTCTCTGCCCTTTCCCAATCTTAACTCCTTCAAAAGAACAAAAGAATCAAGTGAACCGCCTCAGTGCAAAGATCGCTGCTAGTTTGGGGCATTGAGCCTGACAATGAAAGAAGCATTTCTTGGCTAGAGCAGCCCTTGCTTTATGGCCTCATCCAAAAACATGCTTTGGGCTTTCAGTTAGACCTGAGTTTAGTACATCAGTTCTGGCAGGAAGGGGAACAGCTGTGCACATGTTAACTGCAGTACTAATGATAATGTGCAGTGCTGACCGAGAGCTAAGATTAACGGCCTGAATGTGAGTCCTTCCTTCTAGTCTATCCTCTCCCCTTTAAACTGAAGCCATTCTTTTTTAGCCCTTTTTAAAGGAATCCCTTAATCCTTACACCACAGTGGTCATGGTGCAATTATGAGTAGAGGAGAGCAGCCACTGTCTGAGTGCAAGGGTCTTGCTTATTTTTCATTTGCAGATTAGAAACCTTATTTTGTGATAAGGAGCTGATGCATTTGAGACATGCTATTCCAGTTCAATTTGAAGAAAGGGCTGTATGGTCAGCACAGCTCCATTGAAACAGAGATGCTTCAGGAAAAGTTTATCCCAAAGCTTCTCTTTCACTAGCCAGGATCCCAACCTAGACGGGTAGATGAAAGATTGTATTTTCTGTAAGCTGAATGTACTGAATTCCTAGTGACCTGGCTTGTAAACTTTTCTCTATTGTTTCTCTTGCTCTAGTCAGTGTCTTTATAATTTTTTTTAAAATATACAAGCTGTGATTAAGTGAATTTCCATTTTGTTTTGCTTTTGAAAGGCCTTTTTATGAGCAAGTGCCAAAGTTCAGTTTCCGCTTGCTGAGAATTGCTCTATATTTTTCCAGCATAAGTCTTCTGTGCTGTTTTCTATGTTATTATATTGGTCCTCTGTAAGATGAAGATGTGCTGTTTTTTCAATTACTGTCAACTATTGTCTCTCTGTAAGCACTGGGCTGACTACTGTATTTTTTTAATCATTATCTCTCAATATTTTGCAAACGATGTTGCTGTTTCCTTGGCATTGATGTGACTACGCGATTTGTGGCTCGCAGATAGCAAATGCACTGTACTGGGAAAGAGTTAATACTTTTGTTATTTAAAAGAAAAAGGATTTAAAGGGGGGGAGGGGGAATTTATAAAGCTAAATATCATATTTTATTTTTCATATGTTTGAATTGTAAGAATAATATGGTGACAGTCCCATTTGTAGGATAAAGTTACATATTTCCATTGATATGTAGTAATGCTGTTCTTAAAGGAAAATTCTTATAATGAACTTTTAATTAAAATGCATTGTAAAATGAGTCTTTTAATTCCTTTTGTCACACAAGACACTAGATGTTCTCTTTCATAGTGTTGTGAGTACTGGTGGTACGTACTGTCCCTCTCCACTGAGAGAGGTATAGTCCTGTAACAAGTCATCTTAAATCACAGTCTTCAACCAAAATGGGCATAGGTGTGTGTTGCAACCTTAACTGGGAGCAGGGTCTCAGTGTTTGGTGTGGTGGGATGTCTGAAGCTCAGGCTGAGACCTACCATCTCCTGCTGTGATCTCTATGGTCATGAGTCTCTGGCATGGCCTGGGATAGAGCAGTTCCCTGAGAGAGAGATGAAACACACATCATATGTCTATACTTACACTGGTGTGAGAAAGTGAAAGCAGTCTTCTAGGGGGCAGTACTGGTAGGTAGCTTAAGTGTCCCAAACCAGTGTGCAAAGAACCATTAAAAAATGAGATGACTTGCTGAAAAGGGAGAGCACAGGCACTACACTTGAGCAAGATGTCTAGGGCGTCTGGCAGTAAATCCACTGCTCTGCTTGGTCAAGTAACATGTTGCTAGTGCCCTCTGTAACAGAACAACCAGCTGGGGCACAAGTGTTTATCTAGCTCTGACATCCTTCCCTACCTAGACCAAGTTTGAGGTTTCTTTGAAACATTACACATTCTTATTCTGTTTACCATAAAGCAGACACCTACACCACTCCCCCAACTCACAACAGTACTTTCCCTGCATTCAGCAAAAATGGAATACCAGAACCACCACAACCCCCTCAATATTCAAAGAATCTGTGTCCTAAGATCAAGGAGTGCAAATTTCTCATCTCAGGTGGCCTGTAGACCAGCAGCGGCAGCAAGCCTCCTTTATCAGCTTGTCTATCCTCCTTTATCAGCTTGTTTCAAAACAAATGAAAGTGAAGCCTAGAGGTTACTGCTGAAGTCTGTGCATGTTTCACTCTGTTCTTAAAAAGTGAATAGTGCCATTGTCTTGGACACTTACCTGTGTGGCTGAGAGCCTGGAAGGGGACATAGTGTTTTAAATGCTAATTCCATGTTTGGATTTGTTCATTGATTGAGGATAGCAAAAGGTCTTTGCACTCCAACTAGCCAACTGGTTGATCTTTAGAGAGTTATTTAAGCACACTCTCAAGCTCAGGTCTGTCTTTAGCACTGACTTAAACAACAAACAGCTGAGTAAGAGGCTTCACCTGTGTGGGGAGCTGTTTGTGGTTCACAGCTGTCATTGCTTTGTTTTGTGCACATGGGGAACACCTGGTCTGGGGCTGCCCATATGTCTGGCTGCTTTCTGCCTTGGGTTCTCCTCAGCCTGGAGGAGGGAGGAAGGAGTGTAACAGATCTTTTCTTCAGTAGGGAAAATCAGTACTGAAAGTTGCCTTTTCTCTGAGGTATGTCAGGGTGCTCAATTGAAAGGGTGTTTGGGGATATTGTAACATGATCTAGCACTGGGATGTATGTTTTTTTTTTTTTTTTTTGCTAAAGAACTTATTCCTCTGGCTATTTTAAGTCTGTTTGGTTTTTACTGGTTACAAAACAAAGATGGTGGGGATTTGGGGGAGGGTTTGGCCTTTTTTTTTTAGACACAGGTCCTTTAGTAAAAGCCAAAGTTAAGGAATATGTATTCCATTGAAAACTGGTTGGTTTGAGTTTTTTACAATCCTATATATATATATATATATATATATATATTCTTTTTTTTCTTTTATGAAGTAGTACCTTTTTATTAAATAGAAAAGCTGTGTAGTGTTTTTTGTACCTTTATCTTGTGATGAAAAGCTACAGCTGTTATTCTGGTGCTCCACATTCTGGGAGTCACATGATTTATGTGCATATATAAGCAGATGGCAAAATAGGAGTAAATATTACCATATTCCAGCATCTATACTGTTTATGGAGTGTAGAAGTGACAAGACAACCTTCAGTTCCCAAACTGCTCTGACTATATAGAAGTAATAACTTTTGGAAAGCTGACTGACAGCTACAGCACTTGGAATGTGCAGCCAAGCAGATTTCTAGAAAATCTGCTTGTGTTTAAATCCACAGAGCTAGGACTCCAAAAAGGGGCATGAGTGACGCTAACAAGTCAGCCTTTTGGGAGTTGTCAACTGGATAGATGTCCAGGTGACTTTTTGGGTGTTAATGCTGTTAAGTCAGTCTCTGTGTTGCGCTGTCTCTTTGAGTACACTTGATGCATTTAATGGCTGTTGAGCAGCAAAGGACCTGGCATGTAGTATGTTTAAATCCAAGTTGTATTTCTTCAAAGAAAAGGCTTTTTGGGCTTTTTTTTTTTTTCTTTCTAACCATTAGAAAATGTAAATCATGTAATACATTTAATATTTGCTTTAAAGATTTAGCTACACACTTGCTGTCTAGCCAGAGCTGAACATTTCTGAGGTGATGAGGATCCTGTTGCAAATGGGAGGCTGATCCCTCTTGCAGGTGACGTTCTACTTGCTCATTAAACGGTTCATTTAGGTCTCAGACATGCACATAAATTCTTGTCAGTAAAGCATTGCTCTCATTTTTTACACACACTTTTCCCCGGTGCTGGAATATGTGAGACTGCCAGGGAGAAGCAGATTCTTTTTTTCTCCAGAGAGCTGCCTTTCCTAAAGGCAAGATACAGGCCAGTAGTAAAGCTGATGTCTCAGATATTTAAAGCTTGAGTTTTCTCAATCAGGATAACTGTTGTTCTAAATGAATGTTTATATAACTACAGAATAGACTCATTTCTTGTTTGCTGATGTCAGCTGTCCCTATGTATAAGGATTCTTCATGTGATTTTAGTTATTCAAGTTGGGAGTGAAAATCAGCCTTCTGGCGCATTAGCCTTGGGGGAACAGTCTTGCTAAGAGTTCAGATACAGCATAAAGTGTCCTGGCTGAAGCTTTTACCCCAAAATGATATTCCTTTCATGCTACTATGGGTATCTGAGGCTAGGCACAGCAAGGATCTCACTGAAACAGGGATTTGCTGATGGAGGGAGTCAGCTACCATCAAACTCACTGCAAAATGTCTCTTCTCTTGCTCATTTTATTTTTTTTCCTCTTTTCACAAAGAAAAAAAAAATGGACCTTGATAATGCTTGTAGTTTAGCTGTGGTGCTTAAATAATACATGAGTATTACAGAGATAAAAATCTACTGGAAAGAATTGAATTAATTGCACCCCTGGCTATAGCTGTTTCTAAGAGGCTGCACTTAGAAAAGTATAAATTTGCACAAGGAGTTCAAATGTCTATTTCTTTCTCTACAGGAGGGCTGGGTTGATATTTGGGTAAAGCTTCAAATACAGAAGCTCCCTGATGGCTTGATGCCACTGGAAGAAATCATTTGATTTATTAGAGGTTTTGTCATTTCACCTGAGGTGGCTTCCAGGAAGGATATAGATGTCCAAGCAATTCAGCTTCTGGCAGCGCTGTTCCCAGGTGATCCTGTCACATGAAGGATGCTGAGCAGCCTTCTTTGTGGTACCCACTTGTTCCCTCCCTACCAGTCATCATGTACCGAGTCATGTGGAGCAGAGCTTACCTTGAAAAAGGTGGACTTGAGCCTTTGTGGCACAGTGTGTGCTTTTCTTCTGTACTAAGAGATGTTTGCAAGAGCTTTGTCCTGGTTTTTAGATCATTAAAGCTGTGATTTGGTGTTCCCACCAGCAGTTCTGGAGTGCTTATAAAGAGTAAGTATTCAGAAAGGTAACTGAAGGACGGTTTCTTAAGAGAGTTTAGGTGGTTTTTAAGTTACTAGATGCTCTTTTACTTTGTATCTTTCAAAACCTTTTAAATCAACTTATGAATAACTTGAAATCCTTATGTTTGTGCAACAGAGTTGATCACCTTGGCTTATCCCAACTACAAAAGATGGCTGTCCTTACCTTTACCAGACCAAAGGAAACCTATTTAAAGGGCAACTTCATGTTAAAAAAAAGACTATGCTAAAACCTTCTGGGTAACAACAGTAGCTTAAACAGATGACTTATGACTCTTTTTATATTTGGTGTTCAGTGCTGATTTGCAGGGAGGAGCCTGCCACGCAGCTGTGTTGTGGTCCTGGACATGAGTTTTCTTCCCATTTCAGAGGGCACAGAGCAGGCAGTTGCCTTCTCTGGTGCAGAACTGAGAAGAAGTTATCCTGTGTAGCTACCTTCAGTCTCTGCAACTGCAGAAGGATGTGGGAGAAATGATCTGTGCTGACTCTTAATTTTGTAAGTGATTTCCGTGCAGGAGATATTTATGTCTGACAAAATAGGACAGACCTAGATTTGCTTTCCAGGGATGGTGTAGCTCACAGGAAAGTGCTGTGTTTTAGACAAGAGTTTATATTTTTTTCTCCTTTCCTGCTTTCTTTATGGTAAACTATAAATGGTTGATGAACACCTATAATAAAATACAGATATGCATTGGCAAATCATCCCTTTTTTTCCATTTAAAGCAAACTGCTACTTATTGTGTAGAGTAGGTATCCTCCTAAGAGATCAAATTATTTATGGTGGTGCAATAATTAGTCTTTTCAGAGCTTCTAGGGTCTTGAAGATATTTCCAGCTCTGGGGATAATTGCAGTAGGTAAATACCTCTCTGCATCAAATATATCTTAATGTAACTGGAAAACAACTGTCAATATGCTCTTTCAGCTTTTGCAAGGGAATGATCAGAACTTGCTGATTGGGTTAACTGGGTAGGCAGCAGATACCCCGACAACTCAAGAGCCTTCCAAAGCTAGTTTGGTCACCAATTTTACTTGTATATCTCTATGCTGTCATCTGAATTTTGAGGCTGTACTAGCACTCTTGTGCACCCGTTGTGACGCTTATTTCTGTCTTGGTAAACAGCAGTTCTAACTCTGCTCTCATGTTCATCAGCAGCCTCAATGCCTTTTCTAGTGGCTGTTCTGCGTTTTACTGAGATCTACATTTCTTGCCTTCCACCTCTTGAATTTTTGTCTGTCTGTTCACAAGTATTTGGCATTGTTCAAATACGCTGCTATGGTTACTCAGGCACCACTGACTGCACGGGTCAGCTTGGAAGGGCTTTAAACAAAGTATTTGGGACAGAACGCAGCTCTTGCTTGTTCATTTAAGACCTGACACGTCAGTTTGAACAAATTACATGGAAGATAATGTCTTTCTTTTTTTCCCCACACTTGGGATTTGGAAAAAAAAAAAAACAAACCATAAGAAAAATATTGCTTTGACGTGAGTCCAAGCAATGACAGTGGCTCCTGCTGAAAATAGAAACCAGCCTATTTGTTCTGGGAATTGCCTGAAGGCCGACGGGGCTTGGTGAGCGCAAGTGGAAGCAGGATGTACAAAGCAGAGCAACCTATTGAAGAGTACAGGCTTCCTCAGCTGCGTCTCTGCAAAGCCAGCACAGCTCTGTCCATGTGAGTGGAGCTGACTGTAGGTCCCCACCACAGCATCACACGTTCAAGGGCTAAATCTTACATCCCTTGGGAAGCAGAAGGGGCTCATACAGGGTTCTTAGACTCAAGTCGTTGTCTGATGGTTTTGTGGTAAAAGTGTTTGTTCTTGCTTCTGGGGGCTGGGATTTTTGGAGTGATGAAGATATAAAGTGCTGCAATGATAACTTGTTGAGGGCTGTAGCCATGATTTTAGTCTTCAGATTCTACTTTGAGCTGAATTGGTGTGTGATGTTCAGGTCCTAGAAATTTAGTGAAATCTGTTCTATACTGCACCAAGGTCAGAGTCTGAGAAAGGATCACTGTAAATTGACTTTACAGATGTGTGTAGTGATACCTGCACTAGGCTATGCCCTTCAATGCTTTTCTGGTTGCTTTACCCTGGAGAAATTAATGTAACTGAATTTTCTCTTTAATTACACTGAAGGTAAAATTTCCATGGAGTTGAATGGGAGAACAAGGAACTGTTTGAGACAAGTCTAAGCATGCTGGTAAAAAATGAAGCAAAAAAATCTGATGTAGCTTTACAGTTATTTCTGAAAACATAGGCTGGAGTTACCCTGACTCACTGGATTCTGTTATGTCTTTATTTTTTAATTTCCACTTAGTGATTTTGTGGACACAGTGAGAAGACAAGTCTTTAGAAATGGATTGTATGTGTTAAAGGAGTGAATGTACTAATATTTGCCATGCACAATAAATATCATTGCCAAATGAGCAGGAACATTCTCCAGTCCTCTGATCATCTTGGTGTCCCTGTTCTGAAGCCTCTCCAGAATTTCCCTGTCCCTCTTGAGCTGGGAAGCCCAGAACTGGACACAGTACTCCAGATGAAGCCTCACCGGGGCAGAGTAGAGGGGGAACAGAACCTCCCTCAACCTGCTGGCCACACTCTTCTTGATGCATCCCAGGATACCATTGGCCTTCTTGGCCACAAGGGCACATTGCTTACTCATGTTCAGTTTCTTATCAGCCAGGACTCCCAAGCCTCTCTCTGTGCACAGCTGCTCTCCAGCAGGTCAGTCCCCAGCCTGTACTGGTACATGGGGTTGTTCCTCCCCAGATGCAGGACTTTGCACTTGCCCTTGTTGAACCTCATGATGTTCCTCTCTGCCCAACTCTCAAGCCCGTTGAGATCCTGTTGAATGGCAGCACAGCCTCTGGTGAATCAGCCAGTCCTCCCACTTTGGTGACCTCAGTAAACTTACTGTGAGTACATTCTGTCCCCTCATCTAGGTCATTGACAAAGATACTGATTGTGCTTCCTTCCTTGATTGTTTCTGTAGGAAACTAGATGATACTTGGCACTTGCGTAGTAAATCTTGGGGCAACCTCTTTGGTGGGTGGTGTGTATCGGGAGTTTGTCTCTTTATTCTCCACCTTTTCCCCCACCTCCCAATCCTTGCACCTGAGACTGGGGACTGAAAATAAGCAATAATCTACCTTAATTTTGATAAGTAATAGCAGAATCTTACTGACATCCCCTGGTCTGGGTTGTGATTTTCCCTCCAGTGCTTGAATTCAAAGGCTGAAGTCACAGTTCTCTTTATGTTATTTTTCTCCATTCAGTCATGTAGAATTCTTGCACTTGGAGGGGGTCAGGGAGGAGAGAGAAACAGCATAAGTCCCTTGAAAGGAGATATAGAAGAAAACTGTGACCATCACCATATATTTGGTAAGGAGAAATTTGTCTATGAATTCATAAATAGAAGTTGGAAATATTATCTTTCATGATCATTGTAGACACATAAAAAGCTACCTTCCCCTCAGACTTTACCTGAAAATCAAGTTTGTATTTTAGAAGGCTCAGCTGCATCAGCTGACTTCAGACACGTTCATTTACATCCTACTGTCCTGTGGGGGATGTGTGTATCAAATCTGCTTTCATTACTGCAAATGCAATAATTTATTTTTCCAGATACTGACAGAAGTGCTTTAGAGCACTGAATTAAATGCCAAGGTGAAAACGAGTTGCTGTAGAAACCCCCATGCCAGACTTGCAAATGGTTCTTGTGCTCTTTTGGGGCTCTTAGCAATAAAGATTCTTCAGTTTCTTTCTTTTTTTCTCTTGGTGATGTTGAGAAATGATCCTTCAACACTGAAAACTAACAGAAAATGTTATGGTTCAGAAAGACTGTATGACGAGCTGATCAGGAATCTGCTAAAGCTTAGGATGCATCCAGCAACTGTAGTCGACTTTGGACAGAATGCCCTATTCAATGGAGTGAGTATAGTGCATCTCTTTCTTTTTTTTTTTGTTTTTTTTTATTTCCAGTAAGGGCTTGTTGGTGGAGAAGAGAAAACTTCCAGCAAACTTCTACAGCACTCTTCTCCTCGCCATCCTAAACATAAAAGGCTGTTGGTGACAATTGTATATAAATTGTGTGTTTTGAAGAACTGACAGACATCACTTGATTCTGAAACATTGCTATGGCACTTCCTCAGCATCCCTTTCATACCTCTGCATCTCTTGTATCAGTAGTGCTGTTATAATAGTGCATGGCATAAATCTAGTTACTTGAGCTTTTTGGTATTTGACGGTACTTTCAGCAGCATTTCAGACATTAACAAAACACTTTTCTACTTTTCAAAGCCAAGAAGCATACAGATTCAAGACAAAACCCCATAAATCTTTGTTTAACCAAATTACACCTCAAAGAACAGTCTACATGGATATTATATAACAAGGAAGGTGAATTCCAAATAGGACTTTGAATATCCAGCTGGAGCACAAAATCAAGACCAGTGGGAAATTTTTAGAGGGACTAATTTTCTTCCTAGAAAAAAAATCACTGCAATATGTTGCATTATCAGTGTCTAAGTGATAACTGCAAGTTGATTTAATTAAGAACTATGCTAAGGTATATTGTATTTGCTAATGTATAGTTTCTCTCTAAAGACATAAATGTTCCTGGCTCACTGAAGCCATGTTGGTCTCACTGACTGAAACTTGCCTGTTGACGGTCTTGTCAGCTGAAAGCATTAGAAGACAATGTAATTATGTTCTGGGCCTTGCCCCAGATGGGAATTGCTGTAATATTTCAAACCTCAAAAAGGTTGGAACTGTAAAGGAACAACAAGACCACAGTAAGATTTATTAGTACTGCTTTCATCTTGGCTTTGGGCCATCCTCTGTCTGCAACGTTCCTGTCGATGTCCCATCTGGATTTCTGTAGAAATTGATGGTAGGGTAAAGCTCTCTGATCTATCAGTTCACATTTGCATCATTTTCTCTTTGGATGTGCTACGAAGGGCCGGAAGCGCCACTTGTTAAACTCTAATTAGCAGGCAAGCAGAGGAGAATGCAAGGTCAATTTAGCATTTGTGGAACTGAAATTGTTCTCTGAATGGGAAAGGTAGGGGAAAGAAATCAAAGCCCACATCTCTGAGTTCATGTGTGGTTGTTCATGTGTGGAAACAGCCTCTTAAGAGATAAAAAAATTCTTGAATAGAGCTATTAAGCTCTAGATTGCTCTATATTTTGCTACTATAATTGTTGTAGAGGTCATACTTGAATACATATAATTTGGGTTTGATGTCTATCTTCCTTCAAAACACATAGAGGATGGGAAAAAGGAATTTTGTGACCATTGATTGCTTCCATTAGAGCAAGCGGGTGAGGTTTCCAAATCTCAGTGTAACGTCTCCCTTGGATTATTCTGTGCAAAGGTTTTGTGCCTCCTGAAAGGCTTTGTTACTCCAACACTTCCTACTGGTACAAAAACCACCATAGTGGTACCAATTTCCGGCTTTTCCTTCCCTCCCTGTTTAAAGTAGTTGTGTTAGTGTAGTCTTTAACTAGGATGAAGATACATGCAGACTAACAGTAGAAAGGAGGTAGTCAGTAAGAGTCCTTGAGCAGGATGTGTTCAAGACATGGGCATGCAGTCCACCTTGAAACTGAAATTTTTGGTTCAGGTCATAAGCTAAGTTTGAAACAGGAAGGACATGTGTTTGGGACATCCTCTGGAGAGCTGTATCCAGTGAGTGTGCTGGCTGCTTTGGTCACTTGCCCTTTTAGAAGGTGCCTCTTCTTTGCACTCTGACTACTGACAGGACAAACAAGGTCATAAAGTTGGAGTTCTTACTAGCTTTAATCAGATGCTCTACCAAAAACCCTGTCATTCAGATGGTGTACTGCACCGATCAGCTTCAAGCAGAATTGGTTTATATTATTGCCCATTATTTTTGGACTTGCAGAAACTATTTACGTGTATCCTGGGTCACTGATGCAAACAGACTATTATTATAAATCTGAATGAACACTGAGATACAATCATCATCAGTCCTGCTCTCCTTGTGCATACTAATTTATTCTCTAGATGAAGTCATAGTGAGTGAAGGCTCATTCTCCAGTAAAGGTGATTGAATGTAACTGTGGCTGGTTGATTAAACTGAACAAAGAGAAATACTCATGTGTCACTCGGCACACTATGCTACATGAAACAAGGGGATTAGATGTGGTGAATTTCTAGTAATGAAAGCAGGCAATCGGGTTCATCATAAAATCGGCTTAAAAGAGCTTTCTAGATTCCAGAGAGAACTAAAATAACTTGACCTACCTTGGTCGTATAATCTTTAAGTGCTGCTTAACATCTGCTCATCAGCACTCAGCAATAATATTTATTATGAAATTTTTAATAGCAGACACTGTCTTCTGTTGAAATTAATAATACAGAGGGCTGTGCTGTGGAGGAAAAAATGTCATTACACAAGGGTTAAACATGAAACAGAGATATTTGACTTCAGTTAAAAAAAAGATTTAGAAGAAAGCTACAGCTACAAAGATCTTAGTGAGGTTGCCAGCCCGGTCCCAGTGTGGCCCATGGGCCTGGGGCATAGTGAAGCATCCTTTCAGTCACCTGCAGACAGTTATCTTGGAAGCAGTTTTTCTTAAGCCATCTAATAGTAATTTTAGAAACGCTACTTAATGGATGGGAAGCTTCCTATAAGATTTGGGCTGTTATTGGAAATTTCTTTCTTTTCCTAAGAGTGGAAATTCTGAGTATGTTCTTAACTTTGGTGATACAGGAAGTATATAAGGTGGACTGGATTTGAGCCTTTATAGGCAGAGGAGGGAGTTTGAAAGGCCACGTTCCTTATTTCATACTGTCAACTTATGAAAACTGTAGCACAGGAATATAAGAACTTTTTCCCAACAGTTAGCAAAGAAAAGTAAATTGCAATTCTCAGCTTGAAACATCTTCCGGGTAACAAGCTCTGTAGGGCCTCACAAGTCCCAGTTATTTCTCTACTGAGCCTGTAATCTGCTCTATGAAACAGAGTCCCTAAAAAGTGATCTGGAGGTATCCGCAGGCATCAAATCCACATTTCCCTTTGCAGTGTGTTCCAGTCAATTCTCTTGGGGTTAAGACAGTGTGCCTTTCTCTTCCTAATTTGATTTTTGTCTGGCTTAGCATTTTACTCATTGGTCCATGTCTTGAATATCTCTTAAGCACCTTCCTTCCTTGCAAATCAATGATATTAGATGATATTGATATTATTCATTGATATTAGATGATACTGGTTAGCTTTGCCACTGAGAACACCTAACAGATTGCTTGTTCTTTATGTTGTCCAAATCCTTCATTGTCTGCTTTCTAGGATGCAGTTTCTCCTGCTGAATGCTTGCTGTTCCTAGACATATATAGCTTTGTGTCTTGGCTCTATTGAAGCATATTTTGTTGGAAAGAGATCTATATATTAAGCCAAACAGGCCACTCTCTTGGCCTCTTTCCATCCTTACTACTGTGTTGTCCCTTGTGTTGTCTGTAAGTTCACTGCTAGCAGAATATATATTTATTTCAATGTCACAAGTGCCAGGGGCGAGTATGCCAGGTCTGGTATGAATCCATGTGGGATACACAGTCATTTGCTGATTCTTCTTTGTAGGCATCTACTTTTGGAGATCTGTCAGTTCTCTCACTCTTAATTCATTTAACATGGACTTTAATTGAAACTACAAAGTGATGCAATAAATATCTTAAAATTGTAATCCCGGTAGTCTTCAGCTGCCTAATTTGTGTCTTTCCTCTAAGCCGTTCCCCTAGAGTTGATCAATACCTGTTCACTTTTACTTCTCTCTTTCATTTTTTCCCCCCTTTTATTTAGGGGTTGGATCTCTTGGACCGTTCAATAGAGCATATACTGTTTCCTAGAAATAGCTAGTTCTTGATATTAACATTCTACTGAGACTTCTGCAGCAAGCTCAGGGTTTAGCATTGAATTCTTCTCTAATGTGTCTCTGAACGTTTCCATCAATCTTTTCAACTCGTATGGTGTACATGTGAACTTTATCTTCTATGGGAGTTGAAATAGAAGGACTTCAATGTATACCTAATAAATAGCCCCAGCCCTAATCAGCTTCTCCCTAACTGTAGAATCAGACTGGATATTAGTATTTTGTTGAGATAAATGCATAATTTCAAAGGTATGATGTGTTTTGTTTTTCTGGCTTTGTGGGGTTTTTTTCTTTCTCCATGAATTGCAGCAGTATGATAGGGAAAAGAAAGTCAAAGTTCAGTGTAGGATCTATTTATTTTTTCCCTTGAAGGAGCAGCCTGGATTGTCACTTTGCAAACCAATGCAAGCTGTATGCAGAGTGATTATTCTGCAGAGTATCTCCACAGAGGAGGACAACTTGTGACTTTCCCACCCTTGCAGTGTGTTGAGATGGTTGTCCCTCACTCCAGAGGCAGTGCTGTTAAAGTGCTGTTGTATGGTTTTATTTAAAAAAACATCAATTTGAGGCTCAATAAAGTATCTTGAGAAACATAGATATGTTTCTTACATATGCATTTATTTGTTAAGTGTCAGATTTTCTACAAATCTCATTTATTGGTTAAGGAAGGTGGCTGGCCTGTGCTGGTGTAAATCAAGGAGGACTCTAATGTCCAAAGAAAGGCCCTCACTTATCCTTAGTCCAGAAGCAGTTCTTGCATCATTCCTCCTTGCCAGGCTTCTATCCATAGCTGCTTCCAACCAGGACTAGCCACTCATCTTGGGGAAGACAGAAACCCATTCAGGGAGAGAGGTGCTACTGTACTGGGTGAAAGCTACTGTCTCTCTTGGCCCGCCACCAAGAATATGCACACCTAGGTTTTACAAGAAGATACTTGACAAATCATTTATTTTAACACCTGTGGTATCTTCATTTATATGCTCAGAGAAGTACTATTTTGTCCTCCTTGTCTGTCTTGTTAAAAGTGAATGTTTCTTTCTTTGCTTTATCTCTGTGCACAGCATGTCTTGTTGTTACGTTTAAGTTGCTATAAACCCTAAATCAATAATCCCATTAAGAAGAGAAAAGGTGTCTTGTAGCAATAAGTACAATTGCAAAGTTAATCAGATCATCTTTATTCGAGTTGTAGACTCTCTTTTCCAAAGATGTTCTAGCTCTACAAAATCAATATAGGCACAATGAAGTAGGTTTATTTTCTGGGTATCAGAGGTACAAGGGTGGGGGCGGGATGCTTGGAGAGAATCAAGGGATTTTTCTGCCTGTGAACACAGTATCTGTGGAAAAGGAATGCCTCCTGCTATGGAGTCAAATAACAGAAAGTAGTATATATTTTGGGCATTCAAATGTCTGGAGGAGGTATAGATCCAAGAATGTCTCCCTTCTTATTCCATCCTCATGAACCTCACAAAATATGTCTAAAATAACACTGCATTTTAAATACAGGATTTTGATTTGATAACTACTTGTTTTGCATTGTAAAACCCACCTGATTTTACACACAGATTCTTCAGAAGAGATGGGTAATGTTTTCCTTACATGTCCTCTCTCCATCATCATATCTAAATATGTCCCTTAGTGCCAATCTCTGAGCTAATTTTATGCTACACAGCTATAAAGTGGAGCTGGCAAGACTGGGGAGATTACAATGAGATAAAGCTTTCCTAAACCAAGTTTTGCACAGCTTCCTTCAAGTACAGCTAAACCCTGCTTTCCACAACCACTGCCCTGTAAATACCTATGGAAGACAATAAAATTAAAGCTACAAAAAGGATGAGTCTCCTTGTTATTTCATCCTTATTAAATATGATCTCTGCTGTGCTGTGGAATAACCGGTGCCCCGCAGTGCTATCTTGATTGTTACTCAATTACCCCTTGAAGCTGAACCAAGATTAGTGTTCTAGTGTTCTCTTTGCACTTTACACTAAGCAATAGTTCATGTAATGTGCCTTAAATGTTTTGTGTGCTTGTGCTTGCTAATGCAGATTAGTGTTTTTTTTTTTTTTTTAGGCAAAATTGTTTCACATTGATACCTGGGCTAATAATAAAGAGCAGCTGGCTGAAAATGTATTTCACCATGGCTCAGTGCTGCTTGCCCTATTTCAAAATCATGTAGCTGTGACAGTTTCAAATTGTGAGAGCTGAGAACCTGGTCAGAGCCAGTGCACACGTGTAGATGTTGTCCAGTGAATGCTGCAGAGTGAGTGGGGCTTAATGGATCATCATATGGAAGGAGATGAGCAAAGCTTTCCAAGAGAAGGATAGAGCTGCTGTTGTCATGTTTTTGGTAATTGAGTACCCATCTGATCTGGCTTGTTAGCAGCTCCTGCTTCTGAAGAGCTGATCCATGTTATGCCTTCTCAGCTAGGCACAGCTTAACAGCCTCTATTTGTGAAACTCAAAAACTTCCTTGCAGTAAGAACTAAGCTTCCTTCCAGTTGATATAGGTCCTAAAATTGCTTCTTGGTTTCATTAGGATTTGATTTGAGTTCTTAATGTACATGATTCTGAAAACCCATAGTGTTTTTGTCTATCAGATGTTTTTTTAAAAATACAATTAATTTCCTGATGAAAATTTGGAATTTGATAATATTCAAGAAGATGTTCACGTGTTTTTCTCACCAGCTGTTCTTTCTGGATTTGATGCTTTGCTTGAACATTCCCAGACCTAATTTTCTTGATCTTGAAGAGCTCTTCTTAGTGGCAGTTCTGACTTTCAACCATATTATTGTTTATAGTTTTAGAAATTATTTACCTACAACCTGCTCATAAGATTTGTAGTGAATATATTACAGCAAACAAATCCAAATAACTGGCTCTTTACATTCCCAAAATACAATCTGAAAAGAAATGCTACAAATAGTGACATACAGTTTATAAATATTACCATATAAGAACTATAGAAATAAATATGATGTTTTATATACAATAAAATCAATACATACATTTTATATGAGTATATATAACTGCACATACATACTTTTACTATCCCTTTAACACTTGCAGCTGATCAAACTTGACTTTTATCAAAGAAAGCACAAAGTTCCTGAAGTTCCGCTAAATAGTTGAAATACTACCATGATTAAAATGAACTTTCTGAAGCTGTAAACAGCTATTGTGGTTATATTAAGGCTTGAGAGTACACACAAAAAGTGTGCATCTCCCAGGTTCCAGTAAGGTTAAGTTGTAATGACTTAACTCTATTATTGCATAAAATTAACATAAGTTATTCAAAATATTAAAGTTCCCTCCCCTCCTAACATAAGAGAGGATGAGCATATTTAGAGAATAATGTAAGCAGGATAGAAAATGTAAATGGAAGATGAGCCAGGCTGTAAATCCACACACATATACGAAATGGTTTGTGCACACGAGAAATATGCACATGCTTCCCCACACATGTGGGAAGAGGCAGAAACTGAAACCAAGATTCACTACTTCTGGTAGTGCAAACCCACTCATAGACCTGTGGCTAAACTTCACAGGAATGTTTCCAAGTAACTACAGGAACTCTGTCTTCTGGTGTGGTGGGTTATCTGACAACAGTATGTACTTTGTGTGCACACGTAAATATTTCATGTATACAGCATAAAATCTTTCACCTTATTTCAGATGAACAGCTGGAGCTGTACTGGTCCCATGGAAGTGTCTATGCACCACAGTCACTTGATTAGCACCATAGTATGTAGAATGAATAATGTATATTCCTGAAGAAAAAGCACTGACTAAGGTAAGAATGAAACTGAGTTGTGGGAACAAGGGATTCAATCCTTGGCTGGACTGTAGGTTTGCTCTGCAGCTCTTTGAGGCAGTCAAGTGGCTGGAACAGAACTGGAAAGGTGCCCAGATGTTGCATTTTAGAACAGTATTCAAAGTGGATCATATGCCTAGTAACTTCAGGTAAATGGATGTGTGGAGCAAAAGGAGGGATAATCTTGTTTAGAATAAATTAGTAAGAGCTGTGAAAAAGAATTTTTCCAAGACTTGCATGCTAAATAAATTACTGGTCATGTTTTATTTAAAATGTTGGTGTTACCAGCAGAGAACACAGCAAACAAGTACCCTTTCAATTAAAGTAACAGCTAGGCTTTTCCTTCTGGTGCTCTCATAACTTGCACTTGTTCAGCTTTGTTATGTGTTCCAAGCCACTGAACAGAATCACATGTACACAACGTGGTTCACATGTGCAAGTGGCATCATATGATCAAGCTCTTTATGTCCTTTTACTTGCAAAAATCCTTTTGATAACATAGCTAGGACATCCAACTAACCTCAAGTCCGTTTTCTGAGATCCTGTAATATGGATGCCTGCTTGGGTTTGCATTAGTGACATCGGGTTGTGGCTAATGCTGTGCATTACCCAAAATCCAGTGTGGAGCTGACTGCTGTGGCATGGGCGTTGGGCTGTTCCCTGTGTCTGCCCACGTGCTGCAGGAGTTGAAAGTGGATCAGTGCCAAGCTGTGGAGTCGCAGGGGGTGGATATGAAGGATTTACATTTCTAGCAGGACAGATGTTTGCTTTCATTTCTCAAACATCTGTTCAAATGCTCTATTTTGGGAAGTGGTGAACATTGCTTAAAGGGTAAGGCTGAGGTTACAGGAGGTTATCAGCCTTATGCCACGAGATGCCTTCATGAGATTTCTGGCTGCCTTTGGTTTAAAACTAATGGAGGAAGTGTGTAGAACAGATGTTTTCTACCTCAAGGGTGACGGAACTTTTCTGTAAATGTTGTCCATTGCAGGACAGCTTATAGCACCCTTTGTCACCCTGGTGACACAAGCCTTTTAATTAGGTGATGGCCAGGCTTTACGTTCAGCGATGGTTGCCTTGTCATGATAGAGAGCCTTAGTGTTAAGATTTGCTCAGTCGTGGATTGTGGGCTTGGTTTTTTTCCCTCTCATGTGATATCCAATCAGCTTATTGCCATTGATTTTTTTGGGAAGTGCCTGTGCTGTTTTCAGTAGGTTACGTAAATGAGGTCTCTGGCACTTCTACCTTGAGCGTAACAATAATTAGCTCATGTCTCAACTTCTCTCTGAAAATCAAATAAAAGGACTTGTTGAAATGACTGTAAAGCAAGGGATAGTGTACAGGAGGTTTTTTGGGACCTGGGTGGAGAGTCTAAGTCTAGCTAGATGGTCTGTTCCTTTGTACCCAAGATGATGCTTTGTTAGAAACATCTCCCGTGGAATGGACAAGAGTGTGATAAGCTCTCCTGAGCTAAATGAGAAGTATTTTCAAAGTTTTTAGGATTTCATTTAAGACTGATAAAGAACATACAAATGGGCAAAAGATGAACATTGGGGCAAAGAGTGCATGGTTCTAAACATTTGATAGAGCCTTGACAGCTTCTTTTCCTAGAAACTTTTGAAACATTTAGCATTAAATGCAATAGAAAGGAAAGCTAGCAGTCTGTGTGAGTACATTGAGATGAACCATTGCTACCCTTGTGCCTTTCTTGGGATGAAAAAAAACAGATCACAGGGAAGTAGAAAGTTCTGGATTTATCCCCTCAGTGCATAAGGGTGCAGGAGGTGGGAGTGACCTTTCCAACACAGTCCATACTCCTGGGCAGTAGGCACAACTTATTTCCTTGGAAAACCAAATTTGACCCTCAGAATAGGGATCAGAATGGAGACAGTATCTGTAAGATTAGCAAAAATAGAGGTATTGTGGTGCATATTTTAATTCCACATGTTGAACCTACAATCACATCTGGATTTTCCTCCTAGATTGATTATGTTATGTTGATGAGATATGTGGAGTAGATCTTTCAAACTTAATTCCTCCTTGTTTGACTGAACATACCCTTGGGAGCTCGACTCTTATTCAGGTTCATGTAACTTATAGCTGAAATTAGGCATGCTTCCATAGGATTATATGATGAAACAAAAACGTTCTTTGTGAGCAATCTCTGTTGTGGTGAATATCTTATGGTGCCTTTTACAAACATACTAGGAACCATGTTAGCATCACTTTCCAATGGGTTTTATATGTATTTCACAACCTCAGAATCTGAGAGGAATGTTGATAATCTGAGCTATTGCCTGTAGGGTATGGTGCAACTGTCTACTTGTACTGTTAGACAATCAAACCTTTAGTTACTACTTTTGCATCCTTCACAGAACACTTTGGACTAACCTCTAAGTTTGTAGACTACCAAATGTCAATGTAATTCAGAAGAATAATGAAGTGTTGATCTATCTTTCCTGTGGAAGTAGTCCCAGAGAGGCCATTGTAGCAGCTTTGAGACTTCTGAATCACAGCAGTACCCAAAGCATATTCTTCCTCTGCTCTATGAGAGTAAGGGAGTGCTTAGGGAGTTTCAAGGAAGACAATTATAGTTGCTTTTTTGCTCCTTGTGTTGAGAAGTTGCTTCACTGGGGTCAAATTCACTCCCACTTTTGTGGTTGTGATAAAAACACCCAAGTTAAGAGTATATTGATGGAGGTCATTCCCCTATAAAACTAAGTCCTTTTATTGGAAATCCTTCTGAACTTAGTTCCTCAAATTCAGGCTCACCCAATTGGGTTGTCATTGAAAACTAGGATATTTGATAAAGTCCCTTAGCCAGTAACACAAGTGAAATGTGCATTCTGCTAACACTTTATTATGAATAAAACAGTTTTCTGGTGTTGTTAAAACAGCCTGGAATAAAGCAATGAGAATGATAGCATTCAGGGATGACTGTGGCACGTCTGTCTGCTCAAAAAATAACATTGCAGTATTGGCAGAGGTGGCAATTGTGCGTCTTCTTTGATGCAGTAAAAGTTGGAATCCTGTTTGGGAAGCCCAGTCAGAGAATTAGATTTAAAAATAAATATGATATTGCATTTTGCACAGGATCTAACATATGACAGCCCCTTTCTATGTTCCTTTAACAAAAGACAATGAAAGATCCATTCAAAATTGTTGAATGCTTTTGGATCATACGTAATTTTTATGTTCTCAGCAACAGGTACTTTAACAAAACCACAGATTTGGTTTAAAATGCAAATGTGCACATCATAAACAGTGATTTTTACAGGATTTCTTCCTTCAGATTTTTAAGCATTTGGACATTATCTGGGGCCTCTTACCAGCTAGAAACTAATTTCTTTTAGTTAAAAGGAGTTTTTTATAGAACCACAGGTACCTGTTGAGTTCGAGTCCTGGTTAAGCATTTTGGGGTTAGTATCTGTAGTGACTGAATGAACCACACTCAGTACATCTCATATCTACAAAGCTTTACAAACAAACATGTAACAGTCCAGTAATAAATACAAACAAGTTAAGTTTAATTAGACAGTACTTCATTAATATTTTTCATGTTCGTTGTAGTTTGTGGTCTTGATTTATGGGGCACAACTTACTTTAAATGCTCCCAGAATCGGTCTAAGATAGTGCAATAATTTGGAAGACAACATGTTTTTAACTACATTTCAAAAGCTTCAATGCTTTACTTCCACCATTCCTTCAGCAGTAAGGAGATTAGGTTCACTGCCAAGTGACTTGCATCACCCTCTATCATAGGATGTAACTGCCTGGATCATAGCAATCCAGCAGAATGATTCACCAGCACAGTGGGGTCTCATGGGCATGCAGGTACACAGTGAACAGCCTTGTGCAGTTAGAAGTGAAAGAGCCTTTCATAAGGATCTTCTAAGGTCTTTGGACATGCAGGGTAGAGCAAAGCTGTAGCTCAGGCCACAGATAGCTGATCTGTCTACCAAAATACTGAGTAGGTGTGGAAACTGTGGTCTAAACTGAGTTGTTTGTAGAACTGCTCTGTATATATACCAACGTCCTATCCAGCTTTGTTTTAACACCTCTAGAAACTTGTATAGTTTTCCAACATTTGAAGACTGTGATTGTATTGCATGGACAAGTTCCAATCCCATAGTCCAGACAAATATTGGTAAATATTCATGGAAGTTTCTATGCATGGTTCCTTGATATGTGTGTCTGACAGACAAATGTAGGTTTACCAAAGAAAGTCTCACTAGTGAATCTACTCCCTACTATATATTTTAATCTGATACACAGACTGCTTTTTTGCATATTTAAATTTGATCCTCTGAAGCCTAATTATATCTAGCAATGTTCTTCCTTTTAAGTGTTTTTATATTGCAAGGCCATGTGTAGGTAGTAGTACTTTACCAAAATGGTAATGCTTCTTTACTATTCCAACTATGTTCCCAGGAATAGCTCTATACCTGCAAAGCTGCACATTGAATTCACTTGAAGAAAATGCATAAATGATTTTTGGTGGAGTAGCTGTGCTTGTCAGGGATTCTAGAACTTGCTTATTGTAGCAGCTACAGTAGTTGAGAGGATTAAAAATAAAAAAAGGAATTAACAAGAAACAAAGGAGTAGTCTGCACACAATATTTGCAGGGGAAAATATATTTATTTGGGAAGTAATTTCAACTTTAACCAATCAAGAGAAATCTTTGTTTTATTAGTATGAAGAGCCTCTAGTGTACAGCAATATAGCAGTGTACCACTAGCACTAAAATCAATGCCTTTTGGACAGGTGAATGGCAGATGTCTCTCAAATACTGCTGTGCACAGATTTTGGTTAGAGAGCAAGGAGAGGAGCTCATTTTAGACATTGCTTTTATCTACTGCTGATTTTAATGCTAGTTCTAACTCTGCACCTGTCAATCTGGTTTCTACAGCTGATGGAGGTAGCTTATGAGTGAATTCGTATTAGGGTAACCCCCACTCAAATACTATAGGTCATACTGATGCCAGTAGAGGTGCACTAGGAGAGATCTGTTCCAATGCATTTGTTGTTTGCCCATATCAAAGGACACAGCTGCAAAAGATTGGAATGGGTTTTCTGATGCATTAAGAGACCTATCTTTTATTTACTCTGGGAAGAGCAGTTTAATATTAAATTCTAAATTTCCTTTAGATGTTTACCAACCCTCTAGAAGATTAGGTGCACTAAATTAGTGAATATCCCTTTCTCATCAATTGTCTTTTACCTCTCTTAATTTGTGAAAAATGGAGTCGACACTTTTACACCCCTTGTCCTCAGTGCTGCACTTAGCAAGGACTAGCATATTCTGGGTGTTTTTTGTTGGTTTTTTTTTTTTTTTTTTTTTTTTCCCCAGCAACCTTTAAAGAATCTGAAACCTTTTCAAAAGCAGGCCAAGCTTATCAGACTACCAAGAACCAAAGTTATATGAGAGATAGTATAGCCTAACTTTTTACTCTGTGGAAAGATATCTTTCAATATTACTGATTTTTTTTTTTTTTTTTTCCAGACAACTGACATATGTATGTCAGTGTCGAAATTATGCATTATTTAATTACTGATTCTGACAATGAGTCAAGATGTGATTTCAGATGCTTCCATTTACAGAGAGATCAGATCTTTGCTCTGTTAACCAAATTCATGTCCCATCTACTCTGTCTTGCACTTCCCTTTGGTCTGTGGTCTCAGGTACTGGACTTAGTCTGTATTTGAACTGGAGGCTCTCAAGGTAAAACTAAGGATAAATGTTCACCAAGAGATGGAACTTCTGGGGTTTTAGAATGACCTACATGAGGAGCTCCTCTCTAGCAGTAACCCAGATTGCACCATTTTGCTTAGAGACTGTCAGCTGGCAGGTCCATTATAACTGTGAATTATTATTGTGACTTAGTTGAAACTGTCTTCCAAAAGCTTGGGAAATACAGAGAGCAAGTCAGATGCAAACCTCAGGTGTCTGGGAGTCTACTGACACCAGACACTTATGAGCTGTTTGTCCAAGTTTTCTATTGCTTTCAGGTCCCCTGCCAGCCTTGTGACTAACCATATAAATGATGCAATCTATTATCTATAAAATTATGCAAAGATAATATATATATATATATATATATAGCTACACTACTATAGGCTATTTGTTGTGCGTCTGTCACCATCTGTCATGGATGTGTGTGGGTTTTATTTAAGGGAAGATCTTCAAAACCTGAATCATTCCTATCTGAAACCGACTCAATGTTAAAAAAATTTCAACAGTGCACTTTGACTAATGTTTTAGTACATAAGGAAAAAATACAACTTTGGGTCCAGACTTTCAATCATAGACAATGGAATTTGATTGGCATCAATATGAAGTATTAAACCATACCTTATGAAGCTTCAGAAAGGGCTCTGTAGATTTTAGGGCTTGGGAAAACATCCCCTTGGGCTTTTGCCAAGATCCTATTGGAGGTTTCTCTTCTTCTCTCTTTCTTAATGATTGCAGTGGGAATTATGATAAATAACTGAAATAAGATATTCTATTTTCAGTGAAAGCTTTACTACATTGATTTCTTTTTTTCCATGCTGCTATTTGTCAAAAGCAGCGGATGTTCAAAACTCAAGTGTCACTGGGAATTCAACCTGTTGCTTCTCTTACATTTTGACTATTGCTTCTAATGTGAAAAAATTTAAGTACTGAAAAAAGGTACTTAATTGTTATTGTAATGACTGATCATTAATAGGTTCTGTAGAAAATGACACAACATTAAAATAAAACTCCTGTGTATAACTAATGACACTTATTACTTCTATAGTCTAATGCTGTGTCGTTATACCAATATTTTGTGCTTGTATCACTTTTTATTGCCAGATCTGAAGTATTAAACAATATTAGTCATGCTTCCTAACAGCCCAATAAGTGCTCTCACACTGGTTTATTAGATAGGTAAGCTAGAGTAATCTGAGACTTGCACAGAGATGTAAAATACTCAGCTTTGCAAAGCACTGTTGATACAGATAACTTGAAGCACATGCTTACTTCTATCCCTGTCCAGTCACTTAAGATATTTTGTGAAGTCTGAGCCCGTGCAACCAGAGTTCCTGATCAACTTGATTTTCAGATGATCATTCCTAAAATTCACTAGAAATCAGTGGGAATTACATACCTACTCCTTGTTTGGCTCCAGCTGAGCTGTTTCGCTGGATGAGGGTAAGGGCACAGGTAAGGGCAGTTCCTTGAAAGCATGTCCTTGTGGTGCACTAAGTAGAATACCTGGCTACTATCATTGTCATTCTGTCATTTTAGACAATGGCTTTCATGCGCTTTAAACTCACCTACTAACAGGGGAATATCTATTTTTAGACTACCTAGTGCAGCTGCTGCAGCAAGTCTGTCTCTGGAGCTCTAACCTCACAAACAAAGTAAATATTGCCTATAGGCTGCTGTTAATCAAAGAATCCTTCCATCCATGTTTACACTGGGAATGCACACCATAATTTGGTTGACAGGTTTTAAATACCTTTGATTCATTTTACTGTGAGAGCTCTAGGTGCATGGCAGCCAAGACAGTAGGGAAAATGGTAATTCAGAAAACTGTTGTTAACTTATTTACTTACCTTCCTGGAGTGTTGGTTTGCTGGTTTCTTCTTAGAAAATATTGGAGGTCTATACAAAATAAATAATTCATGGTGGAAGTACCACATTTCTGGGTATGCTAGCATGAAAATTGCCAAATATGCATTTAATTTAAGCTTGAGGAGGAAGGTGTTTCTGTTCTAACATAGTCATTATTAAAATGTAGCCTTGTGAAGGAATAACGCATTTCAAGAATGATGGTGTGCTCCACATGCAACATTGCTAGTTAGGAGGTTCCTCTTCAAGCTGGCAAGTGGAGTGCCTTGTATTAGGCAGTGACTGGGCTCCCAAGGTAGGGGCTTGGAAGGCTGATGAGAGAGTGGCGGGTTGCAATGGAAGAGCTGAAATATTGCTGAAGTGAGTGAAGCACCTCCTCCTGCTCTGCTTGTTATCCTGCAAGGTGTGCCTTGGGCTGCCTATGGGTAGTGGACTACTGCCGTGACTGTGTGTCACTTCTCTGCCCTGTTCAGAATTTCTGCTCCTTGCTTAGGTCAGGAGGAAGGGGAAAGCAGACTGGGAAGCAACTGAAATGAACCTGAGGATGGAGAAATCTGGTGGGAACTCCAGGCTGGATCCTCTGCAGTGGCTTCAGCAAGAGCTGGGCTGTGGACCTCACTATCTGACTTATCAGTGTTATAAATTGAGTGCTATTGGCAGTAGACCAAAGGAGAGCAAATTCCTAAAAATTACTTGGGCAGAGCCATGAGATCAGTGTTGAGGTTCTCCTGTGGTCAAGGGTGTTCTTGCTCTGGACTTCAGCTGGCCTATGGGAAATTGCCAGCGGTATTATTTTTGACATGAAGCTAAAATGAAGGTTGTGTCCTGCAACCTATTCTCACTTGAGACAGAAGATACACCCTGGAAATGCAGATTATGTTGCAAAGCTGGGTCAATGAGACTCTTTTCTGGCTGGTAGAAAGAAAGGTGACACCTGCAACCAGAGATGGCAAGGGATGAAATGCATAAGCTCTCCTCTTGCTTAGTAGCATCTTGGAGGCTCTGTCACTGAGGTCTGGCAAAAGGGGCTCTCGGTGGATCTGGCTGGGCAAAGAGTGCTCAGGCTGCTCAGTATGAATACGCTGTCAGTGTAAGGCTGAGGCTTTCAAATTCCTCTTTCTTTTTTTGTATGCTTATTCATTTGTTTCCCCTTTTGCCTCTCTCTAATTTCCACAGCTACCTGCTGGCTGCAATTTGTCTGGGCAGTTCTAAGCCATGGTGAACATGTCTGACAAAGCTTAAATCTTGAGCTGAGCAAATCTCTTTTAGACTTTCTCATTTCAACAAAGCCCTTGCTCAGCTGCCTTAATTCAAATGAGTGCAAGTCCACAGGTTAGTTGATTATCTGGAGGGCTGATTTCCTTCAGTACACACAGAGTTTTGACATACCTTTCATTCATAATGTAATAGTAAAATCCCTTGGAATGGGGTGAGAAATTCAGGGCGAGCAACAAATCCCTGGTGCTGCCCATGAACAGACCCACAAACACTGCAGGGTTTTCTCTGTAGTTCAGCTTCACTGAACTTCACCCCCTTCTTTTTTTTTTTTTTTTTTTTTCATTTTATACAGCTGGGAACCAGTTGCTTGCTTTTGGTGAGCCCTGTTTTAATTGGGACAGCTGGTAGTGAGATGTTTTCCCTTTGCTGTTGCAGACCAAACTGGTTGTAGTGTCTGTGACAGAACTTAACTATTTTCTCTGTGACTCATATCACCTGAATCAAGGCAGCAGTTTTCTCCCAACAGCCTTGCTGAGATCTGTCCCTGCTTCTTTCTGGGAAAGCTGAAAGGAGGTGGATTTCAGGATACTAGGCTTGTTTCTCCTTATTTTAGTTGCTCTCTTTTAGTTCCTCTCTTTGCTCTGTGGCTTGAAATATTATATTCTGAGTGCTGGTGTATTTAATAGAAAGTTTTGCATGCCATTTTACTCACGAGGCACTTGTTTATGTATATACAAACATCACATGAAATGATGGAAGGTATATTTGTAACTTGAGTTTAAAAACAAATCAGATTGTTCCTTTCACACAGTGGCTAATCTGCTCCTGCACATCTGCTGCTACATCTTCTGCAATTTGGAAGTGATCTTTTAATGCAAAGATGCTTTTTCTTTGCAGGCTGCTTATTGTAGCACATAATATCATATAATAAAATTCTGTTCAACAGCCTTCTGTTCTGTTGTGCCAACAACACAAAAAAAGGAGGGAGGAAGGGGAATAAATAAGTAGACAAGCCAGCAGAAATTTTCCTTTGCCAGTACCTGAATTGCTCTTGAGGAAGCTGACACATTTGTATTCTGTCACTGCTACCATGACCAAAGAGATCCCCTAGTCCCACAGCTCCAATTTATAAAATCTTGCTGTATAGTGCTTTGAAGAAAAAGTGTTTCTCAAACAAAAAACCAATGATCATAGAAATGAATGGCTGATGCCACTGCCGGGGCTCTTTTACACCAGTATCTGAAGCAGGGTCCAGCTTTGCCCTTGCAGTGCAGCTGTGGGACAGAGGCACAGTTGCTTCTTCTCCTCCTGCCACACATGCTAGCACAATGCCTTAGGCTTCAAGCAGGTTACATTTCTGATTTACACTGGTGTAAGCATGGGAATAATGGGGTGAACTTGGAGCAGGGTGAGTGCGCCAGTCATCATGACTTAGTGGGTGCAGGCTCCAGGCTGTGCAGCTCCAGAGATGCCTCCCTGGGGAGCAGTCTTTATCTTTTCAGTTGTGTCCAGCTAGAACAGAAAAAGAGCAGGAGGAAGTGGGGAATTAGCTGTTTTCTACAGTATAATCATGTACCTTCTGTAAACATATACTTCTACCCAGCGCAGGACTTGCTTGGTGATACTGAACTGGGTGTCTGTAGCTGTGCCCTTGTGATCTGATATTATGCATTTGGACATAAGCACTCCACTTCTTTACTAACCAGCATTAAAGAATCATATCTTACTTTAAACTCAGCCTAACCTTCGTTCCCCAAGTCATCTTGTTTCAGGCTCGTTATAAATAATTTAAGCTGGAAGGCGGTTTGAACTTCAGTGTGGGCAAATGCTGTTTATGCTGAAGGAATAGGTGCCAGTCAGGCATCCTCTAGAATTTACAGAGATATTTATGTACATTGCTCTGTTTTGTTTCTCTGAAAAGGTGGCATAATTGTGACTCAGCATTGTGATATGTCTAATCCCAAAGGCCTGATGTGATGTGCTCTGAAAAGAGGACACTCCAGATTCATGTCTTGCCAGTGTTCCTGTGACTTTTTTAAAGCAATGTACATCCCTCCCCACCTTCTGGTTTTTCTTTTCAACAAAATTGCCAATTAGTTCCTTGGCACTGTAGAAACATTTCCCAGACTTGCCCCAAAGAATGTGCCACTACTGTGTGCCAGTGTCAGGGATGAGATTAGAGTCGTCCTTATTTCCTGCTCTTACTAATTGTCAGCAGCTCCCTGATGTTGTGTGCGTGCTGGGACACATTTGTGCAGTCATGGACGAACAATAAAAATTTAAGAAGCCTAGCAAAAAAAACCCTATTTCCCTGAACTTTTCCTTGAATAATGGTAAAAAAGAGGTGCTAGATTCAGTGATGTCAGAAAATGTGAAACCAGCCAGAAACTGTCAGGGAGCCTGAGAATATGCAATCTCCAGTGGGTTGCAGTATACTCAGCTTTTTTTTTTTTATTGAAAGCAAAGAAAGATGAAACACTATAAAGATATTCCCAGAGAGAAAATAGATGTCATACAACATTTAAATAGATCTTTTCAAGGAGAGCTGCAGAAACCCTTATAACTAGCTCACAAGTGTGAACCTGCTGATTTAAAAAAAAATTGGTTTCAAGGCTGGTAGGACAGATAGCATGCTTTAAATATACAGCTCTGTTGTCATGATGGCTTAATTCTATTGTTCAGCCTTTGCTTGAATGTATCAGCTAATAATAAAAGCAATACAAGAAGCAGATCCTTACCTACAAAATGAATGTTTAAAAAAAATTTGTACTCTATATCAAGACAGTTTAAAATAGAGGACTGGTTAAAATGGTAGCTTTAAAGGCTGTGTAGGGATCCATGGCAATAGATAAAACACAGGTGGCAGAGAAACTTCTCATGTAGTGGAACTGAAATATTGTTAACTGGAAGATGGTAAGGGAAAACAAGAAGTGAAGACAAAGCCTAGAAATGGCAATTTCTTTCCCAGAAAGCTAAATGCACTAGGGAATGGAGGCAGTTTTCCTCTTTTAAATCAGGATTTGAGTTTGACATGTTTGTTTCAAAAGGCAGATTAGTACCTCTCTGTTAATCATTGGAAAAATAGATTAACTAGAAGGACTCTCTGATCCTGAAACATATACATATACACTAGGAAATATAGCTCTATTGTGCTACTGACTGTAACTTCACCCTAGTACTTCCCACTCGGCTGAAGCCCTGTTCCCACTGCAGATGCTGCTGCAGTTCTTTGCTCTTTCATCTCCATGAGCCCCTGAGGGCAACTCTGCTGCTTTGATGCTCTCTGTTCTGGCAGTGCCTGGTCCTGGCTCAGGGTCCTTCCGTGTTCTTGCCTGCAGCAGAGACCTGAGATCTTTGCAGGGACCTCTGACAATTTACTGAGCCTGTATGTGTGAATGAGTATCCCCATTCCTTGCAGTGCCACTTCCATTAATGCTGAACCTGTCCCAGCCTACTTCTGTGCTTTGCCTTCACTTTCATCCCTTTGATGCTTGTATACTTTCCTCAGTGGCTGCTGGCAAACAAACACATATTGAAGGACACCATTGAATAAATTCTATATAAGCTGTTTTTTGCCAGAAAAGAGAAATCCAGTTGGGTACCATCTTGATGTGAAGTAGTTCTGCTGGATTCACTGTGGACTTAGAGTTGAACCCTTACTCAATAGTGTGTGCTGATGAAGTTGATCAGAGCTGGCCTGTCTACTAGAAAATGACAATATTTTTAAACTTCAGTAGTTCTATGAGTTATGAAAGTGACATTTATTTATTTATTTACTGCATTAATCTTGGGAAAAGAATGACCACATCTAAATGAGACTGATAACTGTTCTTTGTGTCTTAGACCAGTGGATACAGGTGCTCATGATGGTACAAATGACTTGCTCTCTGGAGGTGCTTTCAGAGACTGACTTCCTTCAAATTCATACACAAATATGTGTTTTCCTGTCAAAGTGATTTCAAAGTATCTGTTGACTGTGACAGAAGTAAGGATTTTGTAAATTTAGAAATTTTTTGTAGACTGTAAGGAGGAAAAGGAAAGAGATTTTCATGCTCAAATTATTAAGTGTTATGGAGGCTTTTACGCCATTGTATAAGGTGTTTTCTGCACTTGTAATGCAGATTTAGGAGAACGATATAAAACAAAAAATACAAAGGAGACCTTTCTTGAGAATTATTCAGTGAATTCTGTTTCAGTCACTATATATAAATATTCAGTCACAAGTCTTTACAACAGAATATTAATTAATGCAACAACTCTGGACCCTATTTGACACAGGCAGTGCAAAGTCTTTGTCTGGAGCTCACAGCTGCTGCTTTTTCCCATTTAGTATTTCCTGAAGATAGATTTTTCTTCAAAGCTTGCACTGACATTGGTGCAGTCAGGCCTGGCTGATCCTGCATAAGGGTAAGGCAGGAATAAGAGAGTTGCTTCAGAGCTTAAGGAAGTGTAGTTAGAACAGATATTTTGTACTGGCAGTGTGGCAAGAGGCAGCTTGTGGGGTAGCCCACTTGTGGGAACTCGTGTTCTTTTTCTGCACAGAGGTCTTACTTCTCATTACATACTTGCAAAAAGGGATACAGGGAAACACTGCTGCTGAGCTGGTGGCCTTTGAGCTGTCTACAAGCAGGGTTCAAACTGGGGAGGACTGTGCTGCTCAAAGGTCCTCTTCAAACCACTCTTGGGTTGTGGCATTAGAAAGTACGTGGCTGGCAAGGAAAGTTGTCAGTATCCTCATAAATCAACCCTTGGGCACCCAGAATCTTAATGTGAAAAAAATCTGCAGTGGATTTTGGAAGCAAAAAGTGCATCTTTTCTGTGAACATAAGCATAACTGTTACGATCAACGGGGAAAACTTCCTGTTGATAAGAGAGCTACTGCTTGTTTGCTTGCGCGAGTCAGACTTAAAATACATCTCTTCTTATTGTAAAGCTGATAAAATTTTGAGAGGTTTCTTGTACTTAGGGCCTTGGCTGAGCAGATTAAACATTACATAATGTGCCTCTCAGGGGCACTACATGATTAATGAATGCTTACAAAGTGCTTTGTTAAATATGACATAGTACTAATGTCTCTCTTGTAAAAAAACTGAGGAGGCGTTAGTAGAAATTGTCTTCACTGAAAAGACATTCTCTAAGATTTTTTTTTCCCCCTGAATGAAAAAGAGTAAATTGTGAATGATATGCATGATAAAACAAAATACCAGATTTCTTCTCTTGTGCTGGAAGACTTAGCTGCTCAGGAAATTGTCCATAAAGTCATACAAACTTTAGAAAAAGCAATGTGAAGGCCAGTAATTCAACTGACAGCTTTCCTGTGGCACAAGCATAGAGAAGAAATATAACCTGAGGCTAAAAAAAAGAGTTTCTTGAAATGAGTACTGCCATGATAGCTGAGCTTAGATTTATATTTATTTTGCAGTGACAAATGAATCCAAGTGGAACTTTGGTTTTTAAATTTATCCAATAAAAAATATTTAACATGTAATAATTCCAAAGACTCCATTTTGGAAAAGTGGGAGCAGTTAAAGAAAAAATATCCCAAGATATATATATGTCCCTGTACGAAGCCAGAATACAAATTCTAGGTCTGTTCAACTAAAACCCATTATAAAGACCTTTTGTTACTGATTGTATAGGGACGGACTGATGGCTACTGCAAATCAGCATGAATGTATTAGCTTTCAGTTTTGACAGCTGAAGGCCTCAGTTTTGATCACTCTTATTTAAATTCTGGATAACCTATTATTGGTGTTATGTGTGTCTCTCTGTACTTTCTTCCACAGAGAATAATCTTGGTCTTGAGAGGAAAAAATCAATACGGATTCACATTTTGTACCTTCATGACACTTTCTTGCAGTGGCTGTCACTGAGAGTAACAGGCTGACATCAAAGGTGGAGGGATGGCAGATTAAGCTTAGTTCTGTTAGGTATTTAAAAAATTGACCCTCTCTGTGTGAGTTTCTACATCTTACCTCCTTTCTTCCAAGGAGATCCTATTGTTGCTCTGTTTTTTCTAGCAGTTTTGTTTTCTGGTTACATTACAGATTTTATTGTTTTAAAATGGATTTTCTTTTTCTTTCACAGATGAAAGGGAAATTGATGGATTTGGGAAAGACAGATCTTTTTCTTTCTTTGGTAATTTTGCACTGAGAGGGTAAAATTCCAGCATGGTGATGTTTTGCATCTGTGTTTCGCTAAAATGAGTGAGTACATGTGGCATGCAGGAAAGAAGCAGCAAGCCTAGAGGCTGGCATTAGAGCAGGCTCTGCTCTGCCTTACTCCATTGCTTCCCTCCTGTAGTCCCATATGTGCTCCAGCTGGGACCAAAATTTGAACCAAGCTAAACATTGTCACCAACCATTCAACGCATGTCCCACTTGACTTGCTGTGTGTAGTTTGGACAGAAGATCAAGTCATTCATTGCTGTCATACATGTTATGTTCTGAAAATCAGGCAAGTCATTTGCTACTTTGAGTTTCTTCTTAGAGAAGAGATGTAACATCTGCTTATGGTAAGGCCACAACTGGTGAAAATTTATTCCTGATAAAATCAAACTTTCCTTTTGTTAACTGGATGGGAACAAACATGCAGGCCAAGTTCCAGGGGTTTGCAAACAGAAAAGTGACCAATGGCAATTGATCTTTAAACAGGAATTTGCCAGAAGAGTCCAAAATATGCAAACTTGGGTAAATTTTCCTTTAGTCCTCTGAATAAAGGAAATTACATACATACATATGTGATTATAGGCCTCGAGAAGCCAATGATTCTTAAAAGAACAAGCAAAACTGGCGATAATATCAGAACTCTTCACTGCCCATGTTTCTGTCCATGGTACATGAGGAATATTTCTGAGTTTGGAGTTGTTTGGAAGTTCCAAGCTATAAGATATCTTTACGATTTATATGCTATAAGCTTCTATGGTACTTGTAGTCATTTCATATCCTATATTAATGCCCTGAATGCTAAGCAGTATGTATTTTATTGCCTGTTTAAACTATTCAGCTACAATGATTTATTTTGTATGTATTTCTTGGAAAAGTTGCACAACTCCATTCAATTAAAAAAATACCAACACAGAAACCTTGAAATTATCACTTGTAGATTTGGTGTCATATTTTCCCAGAAAAACAAATTGTGTGTTCCTGAATATTAAAAAAGTGTCATATGCGAAGTCAAGTAATTTACTGACACTTGGATTACAGTTGTGAAGCCCCATGCAGCATAAAAAAATGTGGTGATGTTTCTGGTGCACTGTATCCAGGTCTCCCAAAGATCTTATATGAGTGCTTAACTGCTGTAAAACCTTATGCCCCTGTGTAAATCTTATGGGACTGAAACATTAATAAATAAAAATTAGTTAGTGCTTGTGGTGTTAATGCTTGCAAAATGAAAAAGGACTTAATACTGCTTTGCTTGAAGGTATTAATGGCCGTTCTTATGTAGGTTGTCTTTTTTTGTTCATTTGCAAAGCTGGTTAAAGTTGATGGATGCACTAACCTCTTTAATTTACTGTAAATAGAAAGACCAATTAAGTGCTCCTTTGTGTGGTGATAGATGAAACAACAGCAAGTTGGTACCCAAGGCAATGAGCTCTGCTAAACTAATGAGCAACTGAGCTGAATGGACAAGGGTTTTCCTTGCAGATTAATTGCAAACTCTGGTTTGACTGGTTGATTGCTGTATCCTTCCATATTTTTGAGAAGTAAAAATTAAGGATAAACTGCAAAAAGGGAGAGAGGCAGGTGCTTAGCCTGGGAGAAAGCCAAGAGCATGGTCTCTGTCACTTGCTGGGAAGGCAGTCTTGGATTTCTAAACAGAAAACAGATTCCTAGTTTCTTTGTTTTGCTTGTTGAGGAAGCAGGGTTGTGTATCCCTCTTCCCCCCTCCATCCCTTCTCTCTATCTCTTTTATTTTTTTGTTAAATAAGTAGAACTGCACCAAAGAATACTTGTTTCGTCTCAGCTTGTTTTCTTCCCTTCGAGACACAAGTGAGCTAGCTAGATCTCTTCCCTCCTTGTGCAACATCTTGGAGAGAAAAGGAAGTAACAACACGTTGAAATGTGATTTTTTGGTTGTGGTGTTTTTTTTCCTTTGTATTTCCACACGTTACAACCTAGACCAGGCTTCTGTGATAGGTATGGTGTGAATCGGGAGGGATTGGCAAAGATGAGGGTGTTTATGGTTGGATTTAAAGTCTTACTAACAAAACTACTTGTCTAGATTAATTGCAGTAGTTAAAAGCAATGACAATGCACTGTGAGTGGATCCTGAGTGCAGCTGGTGGCTTAATTCATGTAAGACTCAGTAGGAACATTAAAAATGATATACTATAGCATTTCAGTGTTATTCTTTCACTGATACTGCTGAAAAATAGATGCAAGGATTTCTAGGATGAGGATGGAAAGGTTTCCCTGCAGGGGAGAAAAGTCTCAGAGGACTTTTTCTGACATTGATGAGAGCAAGTTGGAAGCTTGGGATTATCTTGCTGTCTCCCAACAGCATGACAATGCCTTGGGGAAGTGGGCTAAAAATTGCCAACATCCTCTTTGTTAAAGAACACTGGAGTGTATGAGTCATCGGGGATTAAATATGAGAGAACAGTATTCGCTTTCCGACAGCCACACATCACTGCCCACCAAATAGGTTTACTGTTTACCCTATTGTAAGATTTTCATCTTTACTCATAGATTTGAGAACATCCTGTGCACTACAACTTAGTCACCGGTCCATCCCAGTACAATGATTACACAAGTCCACTTGGAAGTGCTGGTGGCTGTAGATGTTGATATTCATATTGCAATGTGATTTTTTTTCCTTTATTTTATTGGGAATTATTTTTATGAAGTGTTAAGCATTTGTGAGTGTTAGGCTGTTCTTGTTTGTTCAAAAATCATTATGGGTGGGGAAAACTGTTGTTAGAGTGTGTAATTTCCTTTTTCTGTAGAGTGATCTGTCTTCACTAATACATTAGTTGTATCAACACATATGAGTGTTTAGTTGTGACAGTGTAAAGATATACAGAGCACTATGGCTCTCCTACATATTTGTATGATTTCTCTTGATTTCTATTTATATGATTTTTTTCTTCCACTAGTATGGGAAGGATTCCAAAACTTTAGGATGAACAAGCTAGAGATGCCTAAGCCTGGGGGTAAAACTCTCAGAATATGTTGTCTTGTGATCCCAAAAATGAAACAGAGAAAGCGCTGCTTTCATCTGACAACTATTAAAGATTTTTATTGATTCATTCTCTTCATTGAGAATGAGGAAAATGGTCTTATACTCAAAGGCACTGCCCTTTTCCTGGGAGACAGAGATTGTATAATAGAATAACCTTCTTGTATACTTCTTTGTACCCTTCTTGTGAATGGAAAAGAAAAGAAACTGCTGCTAAACAGCTTACATAGTCCTTGTACGTATTGTAGGTTTAAATGCTGACAGTTAACCTAACCAAAGGTTTACATCCACTTTCACAACTGGATTTCAGGATAAAGACGCTTAGGATACTGATGGGAGGTAAAAAAAAGAACAAAAAAACCCAACAAAACTAGTAGTTCTGCAGTTGTTGGCTTTGTTTCAAAAGCAGACAAATGCTACTTCAAGATAATACCACATTTCTTCCCTTTCAATAGAAACATCAATCTTTCCTCTCTTTCTGTGCTTGCATTTGCCTATGGTTTCTGTATGAAGATACGCCACAGTTTCGTTCCCTGAACCCTACATGTATGTCCTAATCCTGCAGGCAGCTGGGATGGATCCTCACAGTAGTGTGCAGCCTCTCTGGCACAAACATTGACCTATGAGGAGATCAAGGCTAGAGTATTCATGAAGCCTTCGGCAGTGTTGATTTTTGAGTTCTGCCACGTAGGGAGATATTGCAGAGCAGTAAGGGAAGAGATTTTCATTACCTGGCTACAAGAAGCCTTATGAGTGTCTTGAAGAAGAAAAGCCCCAAAGGCAGTAACTCAAGAAAGACAGTCACTTCTTTTGGGTGTTCGTTCCCTTTGTACATATGAATTCTGAATAACACTTCTCCTGCTCCACCAATGCATAATATTTAGGTCTGACTTCAGTATGCTGGAGAGAAAGTTGAGGCCTTAGGCCAAAAATCCCATCTGGCCACTGGGCCCTCGCAAAGCTGCAGTGAGGAGCTGGCGAGGCTGATCTGTGAGGATCTGCAGGCTGGGTAGGTTTTATATTGAGGAGGAGCAGCTCCTGATCTCTGCTACTGTAGCTGCGGTTTAACAGCATCGCTTGTGGTGTAAGTGCGTGGGAAACTGTGGGGCTTCTGGGGTCAACCTGTTTTAATGTGTTTTGGCTGTGTAGAGGCCATTTCAAAGAGAAAGCACAGCGGGAGGAATTGTTGCTGAAAAATTAAATTGTATCTGTGGAAGCCCGAAGATTAGAGTGAGGTTTCACAGGTAACAGCCTTTGCTTGGTGTATATTCCTGCTTTTGAGAGTTTGAAACAAATTCTGCCATCCTCCACAAAGCCTTGATATAGATAGAGATGCTCCTTGCTATTATAGCTAAATATTACTCCTTCGGCAGAGCCTTGAGTGGATGAAGAACAAAAGATGTTAAATTTGGAGTGAGTTTTTAGTGTCCTAGCTTGGACCGTGCCTGCTGGGCCGTGGAAGGTGGTCCTCCACTCCCAGTGGTGCCATCTCACACGGCCTGGACCTGCCTGGTGTATGATCAAGTGCCTGTTCTGATGCATGAAATCATGTCAATACTTGAGAATCTTGCCTTTCATTTTGCAGGAGTGTGGAGAGGCGAGGAGGTGGGAGAGAAAAGTACGTTTTTAAACCAGCTAAAAATAACAATCAGAAAGTGAATTTAAACAATTTCCCCAAAACTTAATATTTTTAAAACTCTGTGACTTTTTAAGCCAGCCGCATGACTTTAGTTGGGGGGTGGGGCTGACTCATAATATTTGAATACTACAGCTTGGCAGTACTGAGCCTCTGTGTTTTCTGATCGGGTGTAATTACTGTTAGAGAGTGAATTGCCTCCCTCAGATCTTGGAAAGGAGTTGTAGAGCAGAGGAGTAGCTGTGACTCAGACGTGGCGATGTGTGTGAGTCATGGTGACTCTTGGGTTGGTAATAGTTTGCTTAGGGCAGCACTTAAAACCTCACAGCCTGTCCCCACAGAAAGGTTGATATTTGCAGCAGGTACAGATACAACCTTAAAAGCAATACCATTGATTGCTCTGGAAAAGAGGGAGCCATATAGTATTTTGCTGTCTTACAGGAGAATACCATTGATTGCTCTGGAAAAGAGGGAGCCATATAGTATTTTGCTGTCTTACAGGAGAACTAGAAATTAAATGGAAATGCTTTGATTCCTTTCCCATCACATAGGCTCATTTCAATATTTAAATGAACTGTAAACCTCAGAGCCCCAGTAGTTTGGGAAACACACATTGACATAGTCTTTGAATGAGCAGGAAAGTTTGAAGAGAAATGATAGTTTGGGGGGGAGTTGAGATTTTTGTTATTTTCATCGTTTTTATGAAGTATTTGTCAGTCTTGTTTGCAGAGTGGGAATTCTAATAGGTAATTGGCATTGCTATTGTTTGTTGCCTTGATGTGAAATCTATTTTGTTTATTTGTTTGGAATTCAGCCCAGCACTGGATTACTGCTTTATCCATGTCCGGTTTAAAATATTTGATTTAAGCTGTCAGCATGCAAATTAATCTTGATGTATTTGCAAATGGAGAAACTAGGCAGGCTTCTATTTATATGATATTAAAGATAAGGGACAAGAAGCAATGAAAATGGAACCAAATATTTACAGTTGGGAGAAAGAGAAACAGCAACATCTAAAATGATATTCTACATGAACAAAACTAGAGAAAAAAAGAGCTGCAAGAACATAAAAGTAGTTGTCTTTGCCTGCCTTGAGGAGATATTTATAGACTTAACAGAGTTTAAACTGAAATTCAGTTTGAATAAATTCTAGGCATGAGCTTCATGAGAATACAAATAGGAAGCTCTGTCGTCTTTACTGTATGTTGGAGATGTTTGTATATGAAACAGGCATTGCTGAGTCTGTGATTTTGGCCAGAGGTAGGAGAGGTGCAGGTGGGAGTCGTTGCAGTCCATACAGCATTGTACTTGCATTAGGGCCGGGAATCACAGTTGGGGTGAAGGGGATGTGGCTGCACCTGGGAGACTGTACCCTGCGTACGCAGCATGAAATGCTATGCAGAAGTATCTAAACCCTGCATTGCTTGTCAGTGCCATAACATCTGAGTTTGTGTTGACCCAAAGAAACGCAGAGCTGCTGCTTGGAGCATCTGGTATACTTATTCCTGAGCTTCCAGACAAAAATGAGCTGCTGGGCTTCAAGGACATCCTAGCTGGCTACAAAACTCTTAGGTAAGCCTGGTCAGCTCACCATGTTTTATTTCAGTGAAATACCACAATTCACTTTTATGTGTGTGTCTGAAATGGGGTTGAAAGCCATAGACTTGAATGACATTTTGTGGAGGAAATTGCATGGTTCTTAATTTGAGTAGCATTGCATGGATGCTTTCCAGAGTAAACTGATGCCCTTGGCTGGCAGGAGCTCAGAAGCCAGGCTTGTGCCCCTGCATTTCCTGCCAGTCCTAGTCCCAACACCACCAGCAAAGAAGAGAGACCAGAAAGAGGTTTAAAAATATGCTTTCTCAAAAAGGCTGATGTTTGGGTTGTTTCACTACTGCTTCTCTTCCATTTTCTCTATCTGTCTGTCTTTTGTACATTTTAATAGCATAGTATTGTGCTTGTTTCTTCATGCTCTGTTCATGCTGTATTTGGCAGAATTAAAGTGAGATAGAACGTAGTTATTTTGGTATATTGTAGTTATTATTGGTATATTGGAAATCTCTTGTGTATCTAGTTATCTATACTTATACATAGACAAATGTGTTTGCTTGGTGATTGTGAGGTAAAATCTTATCAGCATTAAAACCAAAACAGAGTCCTTATGGAGTTCAGTGGCTCAGCATTTAATTTCACCAGGAGAAATCTGCAGCAGCAATTGTTGATCCCATCAGCATCCTGATCTTCCTTGCATTGGTGATAACTTATGGAAGGTGGAGATGTTTCAAAACAAGGAATTCCCAGCCTTTGGGATCTTGCACATCAGTTAAACCTCAGATTATTAATATTAGCAGCTCTGCCTGACAGCTGTGTTAGAGCTGACATTAGAACACTGAGTACTGAGTGTCTCAGAAAAAGTTTCTGGTATTTTCCTGTCTGTCTTAATGTTTTGTTCATTGCCGACCCTTGTCTCAATGGGCTTCAACTCCCATCACATCAAGTCTTGCAGAAGCTGAACTAAGTCCTCATGTCTGGACCCAAATTAATCTTAGAGCACGTCAACTCTGAAATACAGTTTGTAACATTCGCTTCATTTTGATTAATTATTTTTGTAATGTGTTGTCAGTCCTTTGACAAAACTTAATTGTAACCAAACAAACAACAAGTGATGCTCTATGCAGTAGTAAGCTTGGTTACAATCAGTGCAGCAAATATGACTTTACTATTAATTGCTTTTTTCTCTGTGTTTTGGAAGTACACTTTAAAAATCCAAGTGCTTTGCTGATTGATGGCTGTCCTTTGTTATGCCATTTCGAGGGTGACCCTGGTCTGGTTTGACACTCAAGCAGTTCAGATTTTGCTCTGGAGTAAAATCAACTTTTATAGGCAATATTGTTTTAGAGCTTTGTCTTTTATTTGAATTAAGCTAGGCTGCCTGTTCTGAGGTGACTGCCTGATGCATAGTGAAACCACTGAGCCAACTGTAAAGAGGATGAGCCTTGTCAGGATTACATCTACCAATGTCACATAGAGCAAAGTTAATGGCAGATCAGTTAATATAGTTCCTTAATCAGTGGACACTGGCTTAGTTTTCTGTGTCCTATTTTACTGCATGGATGTGTTTTCACATCTGAAAATATCTGAGCTGTTTCCATGATAGACTACACTTCAGTTTGCACATAAAAGAAGTCACTGTTTGACAAAGGAATATCTGCATTATATCCATCTATCACAGAGTCTCTAGTACCTTCAATGGATATTCAGGACTGAGAAGGGGATTTGGTGCAAGAGTTTTTCATCTTGTGTGAGGAACCACAGTCTGGGGAAAAACAAGTCATGAGAGAAGTTGTGCCTTGACTTCAGCTTACAGGGTTCTTTCCTGACTCCTTCGAGCCTGGGCCAGACTTACTCCTGTTCTGCACTCTCCTCTTTATGCTTCCTTATTATCATTCTATGTGAGTGTTTGACTGGAGCAGGCAAGTCAGAAAATGCTCAGAGAAAATACATTGTTCAAGACTGATACAAAGTTGTGAGGGCTTGAGAAATTTCCTAATGGCTTTTGAACCAATGTAGTTTGAGCTCTGACGGGAGAGTTGGGGTATTTTTTCTCTTCCTTTGGCAAAAAGGGCACTAAGGAGTAGAGCTGATTGGCTTGCACAAGTATAGCGACTGTTGTCTGCAAGATGAAATGCTTCTCTTGGGTGTCATGTAACAGGTCAGTAATCAATAGGATGTTACTCCTCAGATGAGCCAATTTTGAAACCAGACTCCCCAGCAGTCATGTTCCCAGTAAGCCCCATCTGGATACTCGGGAAACAGGAGGCAGAGGAGATTTGGTTAGGTCTTCTCCTCTCCTCTCAGACAACAGATAATTCGTAGCCCCAATACGTAGGTAAAGAGACTGTGCAGAGCTATAGAGGCAGCTTTAACAGCTGGCAACAATTTTTTTTGTTTTGTTTTCTAAATTTTTTTTTAGCTACCTTTTAAAATTTAATTTAAAAACTTTTCTTAAAAAACAAACAAAAATCAAAAATGTATCCCAGTTACCCCAGAGAGGCAATAAGGTGGAGAGAGAAAATATTGCTCCACGGGCTGCTCTGCCATGGTCTCCCACCTGCAGAATCTCAGCCTTAGGTCTGTTGTGCTTGGCACGTGGTCTGCTGATACCATGTGGTCTGTGAAACTCTCACTACACTGTTGTAGATCTTGCAACAACTCAAGCTGAGTGTAGTGAAATTAATTTGGATTTACTCCAGGATAGCTGGCAGAATAATTTGGTCTAAAATAGCATCCTTATGACCACCTATGGCACAGCTTGTTGGATGCAGTGCTTAAAATTAAGAGTATGGAGTTGAATAGGTGAGGACTTTACTGTCCCAAAAACTCACTGATTTCTACATCTCTCCCAATATCCTTCTTTGATTAGACCTCTTAAAGCACTTTTCTGGCAGCAGTGGGGAGCACTTAGAGGGCTGTGGAAAGAAGAATGAGACATTGCCAAGCAGCAAAATGCCAGTGTGAGGCTCAGACACCCTGGTCCAAATCTGTGCCTTCAAGATTCAAGCCTATTTATTATTGCAGGGTTGCTCAGACTTCACCATCCCACTTGGAATTACTGACTCATCCAGGATGAAATAAATGTTTTCTAATGGAGATTTATAAAAACTGCAGTCGGTCCTACTGAAAAAATCTAGCAAGTTGACATGTCTAATGGAGGTAAAAAACCTCATCAGAAACTTTCTGCCATCTGTGGTTTGTTATCCCTACATAAAATGTGTATTAGCTACTCATTTACTTCAGCTGTTTTGTGATTTATAGTGAAAAGTGGTGCCCACACCTTGCTCCTTCATAAGCAGAGGCTGATTGTCGGCAATAGTAGGCTGATGTAGGATTTCAGATACCTTTAGTGCTATTTGCAGTTGTAATTTATAACCTGTATTTTTCTATTGGTTAATACAGGAATGGATAAAAAAACCCAGTTAAAATATTTATGTAGGTAGCATATCTTTGTGAATATTAGTGTTAAGGAAATTCTGTTTAAAGAGCAATACATTGCAATTCAATGGGAATGACTATGTGAAAGCTGTCAATGTTTTGAACAAAATCTGCCATAAAGTGGTAGAATTACTCATTTGCCAAATCTGTGCTTTGGGAGGGAGCAAAATGTGTTAGTTAATGATATTTCAGTAGTGACAAAGAATTTGTCTAGAAAATTGGCACATTAGTTGAGAATATGTGGTGATGGAGATTAAGCGTTTAGGGCTTCAGTGTTTCTTCAGTGCATGCATTTAATTCCAGTTAAAGGGACAGAACTTGTGTGTGCAAGTTGAATAAAAACCAGACAGCTGCTACTTATTTTGTCATCATGTATAACATGGAGATCTGATGGTGCTGATTCCTCGTTTGTCAAATCTGACAAATACATTACAATTACAAATGTCTTTGCAAAAGATCTCATCTCCTTCATATTGACTGACAGTTGCCCAGTGGATTTGCATGCATAAATCCATTTTGCATGCAAACACCTCAGATACAAAATTTTTGCAGAAACACTTTCTTTTTTCATCTGCAGCATGGCAAGAGTTGCAAGAACTGATTTGTATCTCTGCTTTCTTTTGCCCCACTTAATGTAAAAATAGCTAACAAAAAGAGAAGAATACAGACTAATAAAGTCTTGTGAAAAAGATAAGAACAAAATTAATCTGGAAAATTATCTGCCTACTATAGGTTTTATTGACGCTTATATTTTCCAAAGACATTGAATTACTGTGTCCCGATTGTATAATATTAAAGTTTAAGAGTATATTAAAATTTAATGAAAATATCTGAAATAGCAAGCCAAAGAGCCATTTTTTTTGGTGTCCTATGCATCTACAGCTGAAATCTCTGCAAGTCTTTCCCTTGTCTTTAATAGATATCAGAGCAGGCTTTCAAAAGAGCGGGTCTATTTACTAAAGGTCAGACACATTTGTAATGAAAATTCCATTCATCAAGAAGCATTTCTGTTGTGAAAACAGCTTACTGCTTCAGAATGGATATTTCTCCCTCCCTCGTCCCTTCTGGAAAAAACCCAAACACCCCTGAAAAGAATGATGGTAACATTTCTCATGGCACTCAAAGGTCAATTCATAATATAATAGCCCTGAGGGCTTACTCAGCTGGATGAGGAGGCTGTGTTCTTGCAAAGTGTCGATTACAGAGGGGTATGTAGGCATTAATATCTGTTTGAAATAATCCATCAAAGTTGGTATTTATGTTTTTGATAGTAAAAAATCTTGGTGCTGAAGAACCTTGTGGATAAAAGCTTACTGGTTGATTGTCTGCTTTGAGAGGTCTGGCCTTGTCTCCTGGTATCTGTAGGATCATGTAATTATTGGAGTTTTTCCCCAGAAAAAGAAAGTGGTTTTTTTTTGGTCTTGATTTAAAGAAACAAATAAAAATTTAAATAAATAAAAATTCACAGATAACCATCAAAGCCTGTCAGAATTCAAGGAGCATCTGGACAGTGCTTGTTGTTCTACGGTTTAGTTTTAGCTAGTCCTGTGAGAGGCAGAGACATGGACATTATATGATACTTATGGGTCCCTTCCAGCTTGAGATCTTTTTTTAGCCTTCCCCCCGCCCCCCCCGTTTTTACTGCCTTGCCTCGCTTCTCATATTCTCTTTGTCTGCTTTCTCTCCAGCTGATGGAAATGGGATAGACTGTGGGAGACATAGTCAGAGGAAGGAATATGGCATTCAGGGTAGAATCAATGAGTTAAGCTGAAAGCACAGCTCCAAAAGCAGTAACGGTGTTTTTGAATTGATTTATTTCTGACAGATAAAATAATTGTGTAGATGAAACAGAGGGTTTTCAGTGGTGTTTTGTACATAACTGGGGAAAGATGAACCCAATTTACACCTACCACACACCAAGTCATTATTAAGAATGGTGAGCTATTTCCAAACTGTGATTCTCTGCCCACTCTCCCTGTCCCCTCTGCTGCTGCCAACAGCGCCCAGCTCTGCTTTGATCTTTGCTAACAAAGCATCTCTATCATTATAATGGTTCCAGACTTGTACCAGCTACCAGTATCACCCAGAGATGTGGTACTGTGTGCATTAAAACCAAAGCCTGTCCCAAGAGGATGCTGCCTCTGTGTGGTGTGAGCTCAGCGAAGTCTGTGGTATTCTTACAAACACTTATTTTCTGTCTGATTTGGAACATACTTCCACGCACAAGCAGCTGCTACTTTTTCCTTTGAGGGCATATTCTGCAGAGCAGCAGTGAGAGCTGGTGATAAACTGAAACAGCAGTTGAAAGCAAACTCTCAGCTTGTATCCCAGAGCTGTCCCTTCCCTCCTGCTGCTGGATTACCTGCCAGCATCAACATTGTGGGGTCAGTCTCCTGTAAGAATGTGTATATATGTAAGCTTTCACAGGCAAAGAGAGACACGTGTCTCCTTCCTTACACGTGTGTGCAGCTCGCGTGTGTCTGCATGAGAGAACTAGTTTCCTCTGTAACAAGTTAAATGGTGTTCTAGGATACAGCTGACCCTGTTCGGCTGGAGTAGGAGTGAAGAAAAGGGAAGTTGGCCACTTCAAAGCTCTCTGAGATAGTGTTTCTACCAGAGACAATGGTGCTGGTGGTACACTGAAGCAATTTGTTTTAATGCTTTCCATCTTGAAAGGCACTACTCCTCCTTGTAGAGAGAATATTTGTTATGCATTTTATAGTCTGAGGCATGGCCATCTGCTAATATAGTCAAGTAGACACAATAAAGGAGGTTTATATCATTTGAGGTTCTGTTACTTCAGGTTCTATTTTTGATGCAGTAGGAGCCAGCACAGCTGAGCTGAAAGACTCTCAGGAACATGCTATGCATTTTATAGTGGATGCAACTAAAGAAAATTTGCTTAAGGACTAGAATTAAAGGCAGTACATAACAGAATTTGAAATACTATTGCCCTGCCTTTGGCCAGGGGTAGCTTAGAAGCTCTTTTTTGCATAAGAGGCTTGAGATACTTTTATTCTGATGTTACGTAGTCTGAGCAGTGCAAGTGTCTGTGTGAACTGCACCGCGATATGAATGGTCAAATACCAGCATGTCTTTTACTGGTATAGACATGAAACACTTCTAATTGTAGTCTGGAGGAGGGTCTGTCATGTTCAATTTGTCTGCTGATACGTGGTAGACTCATATCTGCATTAAATAAAGCATATTAGTAATTTTGACTATAGATAAAATTTCGGCTATTCAGAGGTCCAGTTTCTTTGCCTCTACTGCAGGCAACAGTTGTCAAAGTTTGGAGCTCAGGGCTGGAAAGGATTCCTGGGTAAATAAGCTGGGTGTACTGCTCATAGAAGCAACCATGGTATTTTTTTCCTGCTTTTACCTGAGTCTAAGTTGCCTTCAAACCAAAGGTGTTTCTCACTTTCCAGAGAATTCACAGTGGAATGTGCTTTTGGAAACATGTTGCCTTTCTGAGCCCAGTGGCATGTTGTGGTTGCTTGGGCTGGGCAAAGCAATGCAGCTGTACACATACATCCACAGCAGCAAGTACTGAGTGGCTGATCAATGTATTATCTTCCAGTTCTGTCTTTGCTGTCAAATGTCTTTGGAGTTTTTTTGTGTCTCTCTTGCAAGATCTGATTCAGCTTGACTTTTTGCAGTTTTCTTGTGTATCTTTACACCTGACAGATATAATTGCCTTTGGTCGATTCTCTTTACTATTTACTGTATGTACTAAGCTGTTCCTAAAATGCTTTTTCTGTTAAAATGAGACTATTCAGCAGGGAATTTGGAAGTGCTCTCTCAATCCTAAGAACTTGATAGGAGGTGGGCCAAGAACAAAGTCTGAGAGCTCAAGTTAATTTACAAAGTTCATCTCAGAAGAAAGCGGAGGATGAGCAAAAAGTGACCTGCTGAGTGCTGTAACTTCAGAGTGCAATTTTCATTTTTGTTTTTCTCATCCCAAATTGTCACAATTAAAAATCTTTTGCTATGTTGATGTCTCTCAAAACTGTCAGCCCTTTTTTACAGGAGCTCAAACAGCTTCTTTTGGTGTTAATTTAAGTGGGTAACTCCACTCAACTGGCAACCTTGCATAGTGTGTTGTTCCTGAGTAAGCTTCATCAGTGATGGCAAGAGGATTTTTTCTTTCCATTTAACCTGCGTGCTAGAAGACTTCTAGTTACTTGTTTTAGAGACTCTTGCAAGATCCGATTCAGCTTAAACTTCTGCAGTTCTCTCATGCAAAGACAGAAAACAACTGTAGTGGGATCGTGCCCTCCCGCCTTGATGGGTGTAATCTGAGGAGCTGTAAAACCATGGCTCCTGGCTCATAGCGCTTTGGTGCTGTGAATTTCAGCAAGTTAATTATGTATGACCAGCTCTCCTTGCCATGTTTCTAATTATCTGTGGTTTATGCCAGCCTTAATCCTTCTTGCTACTGTTTTGAGACTTCCCTGATATATCAGCTCATATGTTTTGGTTATCTTTTAATATCTGTGTCACTGCATGTCTTCTTTTCTTTTCCTTGATCCCCTCAACAGCACAGAAGGAAGCGAGACTCTGGAATGAGGAATGGAAAAGACAGATGAGCAGAGAAAATTGCTATCTCTTTCCTGATCCTCTTTCAGAGTTTCTGCATGCTTTGGACAGGTCCTCAGTTACCTCACTTCCTTGTTTTTCTCATTGTTTTCTAGCAAGCAATTTCTGAATTTTACACACATCCATGCAGTAGTTTCATGGGATCCTCTGTAGTATTAATTTTCCCTTTTATCCTGTGTTTCTCAAATTTATGAAGCTTCTGCTTTCAGTTTTGTGCTCATCAAAATGCTCTGCAGTATTCCACTTCTTATTCCCCAACAGTTACATGATTAGGTAGAAAATGTTTAATTAAACTTTGTCTAGTTGGCTATGTATCTTTGTGTCCTTAATAAAGGGAATATACCCATGTAATTATATAACCTTTTTAAAATACCCATGACCATGAGCAACAGTAATAAGTAGCTAAATCAGAGTATTAGGGTATTACTTCTGTGGGTTGGAAGGACCTTCTTGGAATTACACAGAACAATTTGGCATTACCAGCATTAATAGCATAGCAGGTGATTTTTGCAATGAAAATTTTGTGTAATGGTTGGTCAATTTGTTCTTTTTAGCTAATGTGTTTTACAGCAAGTGCAATAAATGCTTGCAGTTTATAAAATACACTCGGGGAAAAAAAATCTCTGGTAATAGAAACTGCTCCATTATCATACACTTCAGGTATTTTTAGTTTCCCCACACAAGTTATTTGCTGAAGTCATAGCATAAATGAATGATCATGCTGAAACCAAAAATAGCCGGAGTGTGCTCAGGTGATACAGTAGCCCACTCTGATTATTTGACATAATTCCTTCAATTCACCGTGTATGGAACCAGCAGTTGGAAAGGCAAACATATGATTCTGGCATTGGAAGAATAGTACTGTAATGACAGCCTGTGGAGTCATCTTGAAATGGTTCTGCTTTTTTAAAATTTTCCCTCCATCCTCTATCTCCCCTTTCCTTTGAAAGTATCCCAAAGCATCCTAAGATGCAAAGTCATTGCTTTTTGAGTAGCATTCATATTTTGTAAAGCTTATAAAAACATATGAGCCTTGCTAGGAGTATTGATAAGTTAAGGGACAATTACTTCAGCTTTTATTTGTTCTGGTGAGAGATGTGTGAAAGTGTGAATGAGAGTGGGCATAGATGGACAAGAACCTTGAATGAAATTTTGTCTTTGTCAAAGTGTTGCCTGTATCCAAATGGCCTTGTGATTTTCATTTCCCTGTTACCAGAGAAAACTCCATCTGAGAATTTTACAGTTGTAAGGAAAGAGGCTTTGGACACAGGTAAGAACAGGGTGTGTTTAAAAGGTCTGATCTGAGATTTCACAGGGAATAAGAAAAGTGTCTGTTCGAGAAGGCTCAATTGTTTTATTATTAGGAGCATGTGATTGGACTAAGTATAGTCTTGGCAGCAGACTTGACTGGAAAAAAACACCATTTCATCAAAACCCAAGTTGCAGGGATTTCTTTATGGGTTTAACTATTTTGATATATTTTCCTGAGGGGAAAAAATAATCCAAAGAGAACATGCTTTGAAATAGCATTAAATTCTAATTTGAAGAAATCTGCCTTCTTTCTATTACGAAGATATGAGGTAGCTCTGAATTCTGTTAAAAGGCACCTCTGAGAAGGAAAATAGGCCCCAAATTAGCTTCCACGGGTAACAAGAAACGGCTCTGTGAAACTGTACGATGCACTTGGAATGTCTATCAAGAAGCGATGGCTTTGCTGATGAGACACAGGGATCACCAAGCTGTGGGGGAGATGAGGAGGAAAAAAAATCACAGGAAAGTGTACATTGTGAAAATAGAAGAGAAGTTGTGCTATGATTTCTTTTGTAGTTTATCCTTTTCATGGTAACTTTTTCCTGTGGGATGTGCACAGGAACAAGGGATAGGTCTGTCATTCATTTTCACAGCTCTAGCTCTGTTCTGCCATCCCTTCTTTTCAGATTGTGATGTGATAGCATCACTTCTATATGTGGCAATTATGTTTCTATGTCTTGTATATGTTTCTGAAAAAGTAAATATTAATTACATACATGTTTGTACAGTGAACTTAAGTTGAAAACTGTGCCTCAGCTTCAAACTGGAAATATTAACTGTGTTAGTTTGGTTTGTGTTTCTTGCTTCTTTTAAGTCTTATTTTCCTTTTGGTAAGTAGCAACTCCAATACTCCAGAGATCTGGGCTAGGCTCCTGTGTCCCCATCCTATTCCACCACCTTTGCATGGATCCTCTGGATCTTCTAAAGGAAGCAAAGGCACTTTGTGACATGCTGAGCTCTTGCAGCCCAGGTCTCTGCCTCATCTGCTTGAAATGCTCTCTCTGGCTGTCTGAAGATAGTGCTCAGCCTTGAAATCCACCTGGGCTTTTTCTTCCTGCTTGTATCTGTGTATCTTCGCATCCTTTGTTGTTTGTCTCATTGTTTCAGAACTTCCTGGGGGAGTTCTTAGCCTTTTTCTGTAGATGTTTTTTTTCATTTTGTTTTGCATTAATAATACTGGAGAGGGTCAGGAAAAGAGGTTGAGGAGGAGGAGAGAGGAAAGCTTCAATTCTGCTGAAGTTTTTCCAAATTGGTTCATCATTTATCTCCCAATGTTATTTCCCTCCCTTAAAGCTTCTCCATTCATTATTGCCACCAAAAAAGAAAAGAACCTTTTGTTCAATAACAAGGGAATTTGTGTATGTCAAAGCAGCACCTTTTTGCTCCAAATTCCGTCTCTAATTTTGCAGAAAAAATATTGTCAGCAAATTGCTTGAGGTATTGCAGTTGAACACAGAGCTTAGGTTACCAGCAAACATTCAGGCTATTATGTAAATTTTTGCAGACCTGTATTATCAGAAAAATAAATAAATGGACTGGTCAGAAAATATACCTGGAATTTGGACGTGATGGGCACAAGGAAGAGCTGGCTAGTGACACCGTAAAACAATTAGCTGTCTGCTTAAATGACACTTCCATTTCATTATACACATAGAATTTAGCTGTAGTCATTAATTATTGAAAAATAACTTTGAACAGAGGAATAATACTTTTCCCCATATGTGTAATCTGCGCTTGCAAAGCAAAATATCCCACTGGTTCAAAAGGCAAATGTATTTATTGGCAGACTTAGTAGCTCTCTTCTGCCAATGTTTGGAGTACTTAGTGTTTGATTTCCTACATCTGGGCTTCCCAGCTGGGTTTGCTTGGGCACCACCAACACCAGTGCACACAGCAGCACCTCATTCCCTGTGTCATATGCTTTTTGGGTGCCATTCAAAAAGGCTGCTCCATTAGTAGCCACAGTGGCGTGCACAGTAACACCTGTGGCACTTCACTCTAGGCTTCATTCAGACAGAGCCGAGGTCCAGGAAATCAAAATATATAGTTTCTATCTTGAGGCCAATAACTACACAAAAAAAAATAAACAAAAAGTTTACTTTTGATTGCACAGAGAGAAATAGCACTATCTGAAGCTCCCATTTTCTCCAGCTTCTGGAAAATAATTCTGTGACCATATCTCTGTTCCAAATGTTTCTACATGTATCATAATTGGCATTATATTTAGAAACTGGGTTGTCGTGTTCTAGCATTTTGAACTGTTTGTGTTCAAGTCCTTTGGAATATTGCACCGGTCCCTGGAAAGACCTGGATCTAGAAAAATGCATTAAAATCCTCAAACGTTGCTGCTGTAACAATGAAGCTCCATAAAAGTAGTTTCTGAGCTGCACTTGGGTTGTTCTGCAATTATTTCTTACTGGATGGGGTCCAAAGAGCCTAATGTCCCGAGGACTTCAGAAATCCAGTAAAATACTCACTCAGCACAGCCCACATGCTACCAACTGCCTCCTCCAGACATATGGCTCTGTTTTTCGCTTATCACTATATAAGGTTAGAGTAGGGCAGAAATGCTTCCCCCTCCTGCTCAACGGAATAAGTGTGATAGTTTTTCTAAATTAAAACAAAAACAACTTACATTCAGGAGCGTGACTAATGTAATGTAACCCAAGTGACTTATAAGATATGCTGGTGTGGTAGTTGTTTCATTGACTTCACTTTGTTGTGCAGTTTTTGACTATGACTTGCATTTCTGTCTCTGTGGTTCAGACATGACTGGAAGCTTCCATCAAAGGTCAGATATCTCAGTGCACATGATGAGACATGGCCCTGTAAGATGGAGAACAGTCATCAAAACTCTTCTTGAACTTCAATGTTGAGTTTTCAGTACATGTTGCTGTTGTCTGGGATGCAAGTTTCTTATCTAGTAGTGAAACTCTTCTAATGGCTGCCAACATCTCCTTTGCTCTACTGGGGAGCAGAACCAGAGAGATGACAAGGATTAGGTCTACAGTAAAACTTTTGCATTGTTTTTCTACTTACAGAAATTTCCTTGCTTTAGTCTTGCCTTCAGAAGTCTGAGATGCTTCAGAAACACTCTATTGCCACTACTGCCCCATAAACCCTTTTGTTGCTGGGAATTAAAAGGCCAGTTGCAATAACACTGCTGTATCATTGGCGGAAAAATACTAACTAGGTCTTCCTGTGCAAACTACAGTCACTTGATTTCTCTATGCCTTGATTCACCTTGGTAGAAAACAAATAATGGTCTTTATCTTGTCTAAATAGATCATAAATGATAAGGACATGGACATGTAAATATCTGCTAACACAGATTGTTCAGTCATGATTGGGACTTCTGGTCAGTACTGTCCTACAAATAAGAAGCAAGATGGCAATTTATTTTGCATGGCTGTAATGAGATTCTGAATGTAATTGCTGCAAGAAAACATTTTGGGGTTCAGTTCTGGTTTTTGTATGCCAGTCGTTAAGACGATGCATTTGTCAGTCAGTGCTATCTTACTTAAATCCTGAAAACATTCATTGGGGGTTGGGTGAGAGGAGGAGGATGAAGAATTCAAAATTTTTGAACTTAATTGGTCATGTGTAAATCTCATTGGTTTTACTCAAAGCTCATAATTGGTTTAATGAATCTGTTTAACAAATGTCGGTCCAAAATGCCTCAGGGTAGTTAATGTTAATTGTTACATGGCTTTGACAGTTCATAGAATCATAGAA
>WBNH01007911.1:191850-209426 GCA_013401255.1 Urocolius indicus | reverse complement strand
ATACAAGAAAGAATTTCTTCACTTTGGGGGTGACAAAGCACTGGAACAGGCTGCCCAGATGGGCTGTGGAGTCTCCTTTTCTAGAGACATCCCAAACCCACCTGGGCAAGTTCCTGTGTGACCTACTCTAGGTGACTGCTCTGGCAGTGGGGTTGGACTAGATCATCTTTTGAGGTCCCTTCCAACCCTTACGATTCTGCGATTCTGTGATAACCTGGCAATTCTTTGTTAGTTCAAGAATTTTAACTCAGAAATGGAAATGATAATTCCTTTCACTTATCTTTGTTTGATTTAGTTCATCCATATTTTATGCAATCCTCTCTGTGAAACCTCTTCTAAAAGCCTCTATAGTTTTGAAAGAAACAAAACTGATCAAGATAGCTTGTAGAGAGAATGAGATATCTGTAATTGCACTTAACAACCTGATGCTACTGTGTTCAGCAGACACTTAAGGCAAAATTTTTAAACTTGTAGAGCTCTTAGCCTTATCTGATGCTCAACAAATAGTAAACATTTCTGTGCAACTCTGTGTCATAACTTGGAAATGCAGAAATTTCAAAAATAATTGGAGTCAAACCTAGTGCAGTATTGACACATAGTTTATTTTCCTTCCTTCCTTCCTTCCTTCCTTCCTTCCTTCCTTCCTTCCTTGCTTCTCTACATACAATAGTTAGAGAGCTGAGGGAAAAATAGTTTGCAAAATATTAATAAAATAATCTCAAAATGAGGGTAAATAAATAATTGTGTCAAGAACTTGTAGTTTTCAAAATTTCAGCTTTTGAAAGATAATGAAGTACAACAACAATATTTCTTCAGGATTAAGAACATTTGGTTTCTATTGCCTTCTATCATTTGTTTAGTTTATAACCACTTAGCTAACATTCAACCATTTCTTTTTGTCTACAAAAGAGTTCAGAGTGTCAAAACAGTTTTTAACTAGGTGATAGCTTGGATGGCCTAACTAAGCTTGGCTTGGATGAGCATAAACTTTCCTGGGTGAAAAAACGGTTAGATGGTTGGGTCCAAAGAGCTGTGGTCAATGGAGTTAAACCCAGTTGGTGGCCGATCATGAGTGATGTCCCCCAAGGCTTGGTACTGGGGCCACTAGCATTTAATATCTTTATTAATAATCTGGATGAGGGATCAGAGTGCACCCTTAGTAAGTTTGCAGTGACACCAAGCTGGGTGGAAGTTTTGATCTGCTGGAGGGTAGAGGAGATTTACAGAGATCTAGATAGGCTAGATGGCTGGGCCAAGGCCGATTCCATGAGTTTCAATAAAGCCAAATGCTGGTCCTGCACTTGGGCCACAACAAACCCCAGGAGGGTTACAGGCTTAGGGAGGAGTGGCTGGAAAGCTGCCAGGCAGAGAGGAACCTGGGAGTATTGGTTGAAAGCAGCTGAACATGAGCCAGCAGTGTGCTCAGGTGGCCAGGAAGGCCAATGACGTCCTGGCCTATGTCAGAAAGTGTTGTCAGCAGGAGTAGAGGAGTGATCATTCCCCTGTACTTGGCTTTGGTGAGGCTGCACCTAGAATACTGTGTCCAGTTTTGGGCTCTTCTCTACAAGAAGAACACTGAGGTGTTAGAGAGGCGGGCTACCAAGCCAGTAAAGGATTTGGAGCACTTCTCATATGAGGACAGGCTGAGGGATCTGGGGCTGTTTAGCCTGGAGAAAAGAAGGCTCGGGGTGACATTATTGCTCTCTGTAAGTACCTGAAAGGAAGTTGTAGCAAGGTGGGGGTTGGTATGATCTCCCTAGTAACAAGCAATAAAACAAGATGAAATGTGCCAGGGAAGGTTCAGGCTGGATATTAGGAGGAATTTCTTTACTGAAATGGTTGTCAGGCAGAACAGGCTGCCCCAGGAGGTGGTGGGGGTCACAGTCACTGGAAATGTTTAAGAGATGAGTGATGTTGGTGGGATGTTGTACTTCGAGAAATGCTCTAGAGATTGATAGGGATAGGACAAAGGCTGGACTTCATGATCTTAAAGGTCTCTTCCAGCAAAAATGATTCTATAATTCTGTAGTAACTCCCTCTGAAATACCAAAAGAATTCTTGTTAGCATTATTACTAGAGTTATTTAATTAATAAAATAAAAAAATGAAAGCAAAATCCTTCTCCCAATAAATTCTCTTCAGAGTAGCTTTGGAACACAAGAGCAGAAGCAACCTTTGAAACTTTCAAAAATGTCTGTGCAGATGCTTCTGCTGTTATCAACCACAAGTGTAAATATCTTAAGAAATAGTTTAAAGAGTCTACATATTTCCTTAAAAGAGTATCTCAGTTTGATAAAGAAGAGAGAAATATTTAGCAGAAGATGCTTCTGGAAACTGAACAACTAACTGCCATGCAGCTTCAGAAAATTTAAAGAAGCATGAAGTTAATTTCAGCAAAGAAAATATTAGTATTCCATTGGTAGTGTTTTCTTTCATTTTGGTGGTTTCGTTTGACAAAGTTTTAGAATATAATATCAGACCTGTCAACCATGAAAAGCAATTCCAGTGACAAGAATAATCACAAATTGACTTTTCTATTTTATGAGGGCCTTATTTTCTTGCTTTGACTGAAGTGGTTTCATACCAGAATAATTTTAAACAGCTTACTATATAACTTGCTTTTTGTGCTATTTAGAATATAAGATTCAACTTTTTCTTTTACAAAATGTACCTCTCAAGTAATGGTATCCATTTCTTTCTGTGAGACTAGAGCCTAAGACAAAGCACCTGTCTACATTAAAGCAAAAGCAGCCTTTGAGCTGTTCTCCATTGCTTTGTGTTTCTGTTGCCTCTCGAGCTTTCTAATCTCTTTTGCTCCTCATATTTAAACTACTATTTCTTGTGCACTGAATTTAGCATCAAGTATAAAATATTAAACACCAGCAGTAACATTAAATATCTTAGCATAAAGCAAGATGTTATAGGGAGCTACTGTTTCTACATGTTCTGAGACCCAGCAAGAGCCAGTTGAAGAAAATAGATAGACTGAAGAAAACAGTGCTACACTTGCTATGGGTACTTCTTCTTTCTCATAAGAAGAATTGAATTGAGAATCAAGTTGGGAATCAGAATCAAGTTGGAGGCCTGTGGCCAGTGGGGTTCCTCAGGGATCGGTTCTGAGGCCTGTCTTCTTCAACATGTTCATGAACAACCTGGATGAGGTGACAGAGTGTACCCTCAGCAAATTTGCTAGTGACACCTGACTGGGAGGACTGGCTGATTCCTCAGAAGGCTGTGCTGCCATTCAGCGGGATCTCGACTGGCTTGAGAGTTGGGCAGAGAGGAACCTCATGAGGTTCAACAAGGACAAGTGCAGAGTCTTTCATCAGGGAAGGAACAACCCCATGCACCAGTACAGGCTGTGGGTCAAACTGCTGAAGAGCAGCTCTGCAGAGAGAGACCTGGGAGTCTTGATTGATAATAAACTAACCATGAGCCAGCAATGTGCCCTCATGGCCAAGAAGGCAAATGGCATCTTGGAATGCATCAAGAAGAGTGTGGCCAGCAGGTCAAGGGAGGTTCTGCTCCCCCTCTCCTTCGCCCTGGTGAGGCCTCATCTGGAGTCCTGTGTCCAATTCTGGGCTCAACAGCTCAAGAGGGACAGAGAACTTCTGGAGAGAGTCCAGCACAGGGCCACCAAGATGATCAGGGGACTGGAGCATCTTCCTTATGAGGAAAGGCTGTGGGAATTGGAGCTGTTTAGTCTAGAGAAGAGGAGACTGAGGGAGGATCTCATTAATATTTACGAGTGTCTAAATGATGGGTGTCAGGAGGTTGAGGCATCCCTTTTTTCTAGTGTATCTAACAACAGGACAAGGGCTAATGGGATGAAGCTGGAACACTACAANCTGAGCCAATGAGATGCCTCCACGATCACTTTTTAAGAAGAAGCCGCAAGAGGAGGTTTCTTTCCTCCATCTTCTTCCTGCTTTTTCTTTCTTCTTCTCTTCTTCTTCTTCTGGCTGGTGGTGGTGCAAGGAGTAGGAACAGTGAGAGAAATGACAATGCAGACTTCAAGGTCAGTATGAAAGAGAGGAGGTGTACCAGAGCAGAGACTCCCCTGCATTCTGTGGAGAGAACTGGTGAAGCTGAGATTTATTTTCATGTCTTTAAAGACTCTGCATCAGCGGCAGAGATTCATTTTGATAAAGCTGATCCTGGACCAGGGGCAGCGATTCACTTCACTACAGACTCTGAGCCAGGGGCAGTGGTTTTCTTCTTTAAAACTATGGCCAGAGCAGGCCGTGTCCTGTGGGAGGGACATATTTGTAAGAGGCAAAAAAAAAGGTAAAAGGTAAAAGTAGTATTGGATGAAAAAAATAAAAGAAAAATTTTAAATCTCATTCAGAAATATGCTTATGTGTTTGATGAGGTCAATGAGGTTGCATCAGTCTTGATATAAAAATTAATTTTGAGGGGCCAATACACAAATAGCACAAGTTCTGAAAGCCACTATAACAATGGGAACTTTTAACTAGGTAAGAGCCCACCTTAGGTAGTATTATACATTTTTATTCCTACCTTCATCCTGAGAATTGCTAAAATTCTTAGGAATATGAATATACACTTAATATTATACATTAATTTCCTGAGGATTATGACCACAGAGGGTGTATTGCAGTTCAGAGAGCTCAAGCAGTGTGGCTTGGATGAGCGGATGGTGAGGTGGGTAAAGAGCAGGACATATGACAGAGCCCAGAGGGTGGTGATCAATGGCAAAGGATCGAGTTGGAGGCCTGTGGCCTATTCCACTTAAATATAAGAAAAAACTATTTTACTGTGAGGGTGAGGGAGCCCTGGCACAGGCTGCCCAGAGGGGTTGTGAAGTCTCTTTCCTTGGAGGTCTTCAAGACCCCCCTGTATGCGTTCTGTGCAACTTGATCGAGGTGGACCTGCTTCTGCAGGAGGGTTGTACTAGATGATCTCTAAAGGTCCCCTCCAACCTCTACCATTGTATGATTCTATAAGCAAGGCCATTTGCAACTTCATGTATCACTAATCGAGGTATTAATCTTTGAGCACAGTTTGGAAACTCTTAATTCCTAACATACTTTGTTTCATATAGAAGGCAAAGAAAAATGCATTTGTAAATGAGTCTGCTAGTGATAATGAAGTAATTTAATAATGTACCTGATATTTAGTGTTCAGTCATCTAAAGATTCTTGTTTTTAAATAACAAAACTGCAATACAGTGCAATACAAATGTATCAATCGCAGCAGAAAAATATCCACAAAAACCGAAACCAGAAAACCCAACATGGAAACTGTAGGCGAAGCAGGCTTTCTGTTTTAAAAAGTCAGGTAGTTAAATCACGGTTTATTCTGCCACAATCCTGTGATAAAGTTTTCACAGGTGAAAAAATTACCTGTGGCTCAAGTTATAAAATATTTTCCTTAACAATTTACAGAACTTAAAATTCAGTTTAAAGTTGACTGAATATGAGACAAGTTGTAGCAGCTGCCCTGGTTAGCAAGTTCATCTTTAAACATGAATACTTCAAATTTTATTCATAAAATGAATTAAAACTGTAACTCAAATTTACAGTAATTAGGACAAAGCCCATTTTATATACTTGGAAAGTAATCCTGATAGTAGTCTCATAACCTCTTTAACTTGAGACAAATACTGAGTTTGAAAGAAATAAGCTTTACAACTACAGGACAAGAGTATCAAGAGAACAGTATTGGCAGGACTGAGTTAAATAACAGCTCTTCATCAAATTTTGACCTCTGTCAGATGTAAAAGTGGCATATTTTGCACTGATAATAAATAGCAATATAGTGTTCCATCAATCTTTATTTTTTAGATTTTGAGAAGATCCAAATGCTGCCTATATGCACTAAGACCAGAGAAATTAGAAGATTACTCAAATATTAAAAGGGCTTATTTATTTTATTGCTTTATTTACAAACACCTTTATATCCATAGTTAGTGTGTCTGGTATTACCTATATCTTTTCACAGAATCTTAAGCAATAGAAGGGATCTCAAAAGATCATCTAGTCCAATCCCCCTGCCAGAGCAGGAACTCCTAGAGTAGGTCACACAGGAACTTGTCCAGGTGCATTTTAAATGTCTCTAGAGAAGGAGACTCAGCAATGCATCTGAGCAGCCTGTTCCAGTGCTCTGTCACCCTCACAGTGAAGAAAGTTTTCCTTGTGTTTCTTTGGAACCTCTTATGTTCCAGTTTATACCCATTGCCCCTTGTCCTGTCATTGGAAATCATTGAGAACAGCCTGGCTCCATCTTCCTGACATATTTGTAAAGATTAATGAGGTCACCCACCCTCCAGTGTCCTCCAAACTAAAGAGCCCCAGCTCCCTCAGCCTTTCATCATAAGGGAGATGCTCCACTACATCATCTATGTGGCCCTGTGCTGAACCCTCTCAAGCAGCTTTCTCTGGAGAAAGGGAGAGTGTACAATGTGATGTATATTCATTAATAAATAGCTTGCTGAAATAACAACTTAGGTCTGATTGTGAAACTTTTTGACATCCTTCACAAGCAGGGCTGGCAAGACAAATCACTGAGATGCATATTCTGGATCAGACTGTACACGGGCAGATGTTACCACATTAAAGGGCTGAGGAATAGATACACGATCAAAATATTCAACATTATCTCAAATTTTAACAAATTTTTGCAATTACTATGCTTCACAGACTTTGAGACAGAGTGATAAAAGAAGACCATACAAAAGTCTCTTTCCTTTCACCAATGTACTACTGCTCATTTGTTCTCAGACTTTCTAGTGAATACGTGAAATAATTATTCTTCCTTTTGAGGAAAAATTGTTTAAAAATAATACGTATTCACATTCTGATTAAGTGCAATGTTCATTCTGATCTTTCCTTTCTTGATTGCAACTATATATACTTCCCAGCATGCAGCAGAAAACTCAATATTTCTGCAAGACAAAAAAATATAAGGCATCTTGTGTCACAAAGGACTTTTTTTGGGGTAAAAACTACAGAAAGTTTATCCATTATTTGTGATTTTTCAGTTTTTCTACTACACGTTACACATGTTTCATTGAAACATGGTATTCATAATAAAAATTCTCAGTTTTGCTTGTGTACATCTCATCAGAGGAGATGTCTTAGTTTATTCTTGTTCTTTGATCTAACAAGTTCAAAATACTTCCATTTTTAATTGCTCATTTCTTTCTAAAAATAAGGATGCTGGAAACAAATCTTTCATCTATAAAAGCACTGTGGTTGTATTCCTTTCTCAACTCTCTCCATAAAAGTGAAGATTTGTATGTAGTTATCAACATGTTACAAGAATCTACCTCAGAGCTGTACAGATAGCCACATTATTAACATGAATATGTAAAAATTCTGATCCTGTGAGCCTTTTCTTTCTATGGATAGTTAATAACTGTCTTTTAAGTTTTTTTTTTTGTCACACAGATGTAATCGTTTCACTTCTAAAACTGTAAAGGGAAAGGATTTGGACTATTTAAGTTTTCAGATCATGTCTCGCTGATTATTTTTTAGATTTTCCACGTTTTTATGCCTAGAGATTATTTAGAATAACAGTTTTATTTGGAGTTTAATTTTTGCAGTGACAAATTCGAATTTAAATTAATCGCATCTTGGCAGTAGTTCAGATGAATTCTCACATAGGAATGATCCACAGAGGGGCAATTTTTCCTTTCACATTGCTTTTAATACTCTTCAATGATTGCCTCTTCAAAAATAAATGGGAAGATGATTTCATAAAAGAATGTTTAAAACTTTCTCCAACTTTTCATGATCAGTCAGATATTTTAAACCTATCATTCTTCTTGATCTGCTGCAGACTCCAATTTATTTTTCTGAAGAGAGTGTCAAATGTATTTTCACTAAAATATTTTAAAAATCATAAATTTTACTTGTGCATGGGAAAACACATTTACTTATTTTTGCTGATAATGATAATCTTTTAAGTGGTCAATTAATAAAGCAATTTTTAAAAGAGCATTTAAATTTTAATAGAGCCTCAATACCACTGCCTGTCAGCGGCTACCACATGCTATTTGTCAAACTTTATACCATAAAGCAAGGTCAGAGCTAAACTAACCTCTATCAGAAGTAAAATTATGGAGCGATAGAACCAGCTTTGAGTTTCTCAACAAGGTGGTCAAAAGTAAATTTTCCTGCCCAAAGGACACAAGGCTGGGACTTGAACATAGCTGGAAAGGAAAGTCCTAGAGCTAGAAAGGAGCCCAGGGGAGTTGGGCTTATTCTGAAGCCAGCAAGGAAGCACAGAGAAAATGGCAATTTGTGCTACCAGGGAGAGGAGAATCTCTGTCCTTGATATGCTATATCTGAGATTCTCCTGGCAGCAGCAAGGTTTCCCCAGGGTCCTCTACAGGAAAAAACACCTTCTGCGATCTAATGCCTTGGTGTCTTCCTACCTCCCTTGTGGCTAGGATCAATCCATAGAGCAACTGCCCATCTTGTGCTCTTAGTAGTGAGAATACAATCTTTCAGCTAAAGCTGAGCATTAAATGCATTTGAGAAAATGAGAAATAATAGTTTTCTAAGTCACTTCTAAATAGGTAAGAGGTGCCTTTAAAATGATGTCACAATTACAGAGGGGAAGAGATGCAAAAGATCATCCTATCTTCCTTGACTGTTGCTACTTATTCCCTTTATACAAAGGCTGTATGCTCACATGACTTCATTTCAGCATATTAATCAGAAATCCGGTATAAAAATTTAAAGTTCTTCAACATATGTGTACAATATAGGTTTAATTCAAGCCAAAAATGTTTTTAAAGTAATTAATCTTACACATCATGATGCTGAAAACTTATTCCTTTTTTTGATGGGTGTGGAGGAATAAAGTTAGTTTGCTTGTTTTGTTTTTTTTTAAGACAATGCACATTGGGCTTCATAGTATAAAAGGAAGTTCTCAAGGCTGTATTTAGAGGAGGAAGTATTTGCTCTGATTTTTTGAACTCTATACATTGAGCAGTCATTGTGTAATGACTACTGCTGCTACCTTGACAGTTTGTCCCCACAGACGGGATTTCTTTTTAACACTTGAAAACTTACACTTGTCTTCAAACTCTGTATCCAGAAACAACAGTGTGATTTTAAATTATGTTTTAAAAAAAAAATCAACTATATAACTTTCTGGATTAATCATTTTTCCTATTAAATTGATCTCACTTGTTGAATAAATGAAGAATAGGACAATGTTTTAATGTGAAAAGGAAACACAAAGTCATCATTACTCTTATTAATGTTTGAACAATGTACTTGATAAGTGACTTTTAAAGTAATGACCACTTTAAGATAAATATGCTTGGATGAGTTTAGAAAACAAAACCAGTTAATTTTGTTAATAGCAGAAGTCAGGATCGAAATAGGCAGATCTGAATAAATCTGTTTACTTAGGCTTGAACAGTTAAAAGACAACAAAACAAAAATGTAAAGGAATACAAATACTTCTGGAAAAAATTTTATCTAGGTATATTTCCATGGTGATATCATGTTGATACTCTGTATGTCTAAACAGCTAATATAAAAAAAAATAAACACTATAGTTGGTGAACAGATTTGCAAAGAAGTACTATGTGGATTAACAAATACAGAACATATGAGTTTTGTTAATATTGTGATATTTCTGGAGACTGCAGTTTTCACAAGCTATTTTACCAGCACCAGTGTAGTATCTCTGATGGGGAAAAACACAAACACTAAAATCTATGAGGCAGTAGAAATCAAGTAGATATGCAAGGAGAAAATAAACAAGGTCGATAGAAGGTAAAATATTGTTTAAAAGAAAAAAGAAAAGTTGCATCACAGATCCTATGGCTTAACTGAAGAAAAAACAGAACCAGAAACACATGAAAATGGAGGGATCTTTTTAAATTAAATGGGCAGAAACAGTCATATACAAAAAATATCCCTCAATATATCAGTTTATAAGTTATATTACACATATTCCACTTTCAAACCTTCTTACTTCCTCAGACATAAAATCTTGCTCTACTTTTGAGAAACATATACAAATTAATTTTTGGCATACAAATACTTGTGTTTCAGAGAATGCAATATTTTTTCTTCTTGTTTTTACTAGTTGACAAATAAAAGCATATTATATTTGAATAATATGTTGTACTTACCTGTCTTGAAAAGCTTATTTGTCAATAATATCTTGATCCAATGTCTGCATCAAATCATCTAACCTTAAACGAGACCTTATGTTAGGGGTGAGGCTCTCATTTCTATTACTTTTATTTAAAAAATAAGAATATAGATGACAGATCCTTTTACAAGGTAGCCTAGAGTGACTAGTTCTTGTCACAATGTTGTCATAGTGACAGTGACATCAATTTACTTCATGACAATCGGTAGAGCAATTTATCTGGAGAAAATGTTAGCTTTGATTCCTGAGGTTTTTTTTGTATTGATTTCCTTTTGAAATCTCATTAGATTTTTTTTAATCTATTTTTTATTTAAATGTGACTGTACCAATTCTTCAGGTTATAAGTAGCCTCACCAAAAAAAACCACAAAACCAAACCTCCAAAAACCACTCCCCAAAAAACAAAAGTGAAGCTAGAATAAAATGAAACAAAAAAGTTTGATTGTAAAATTTCTTTATAAAAATTAAAATCTCAGTTGTTTGTTAGCATAAAAGAGACACTCCCCTCGGTCTGATTTTGTGACTCTGCACTTAGTAATTTTTTAAGATAAGATACAGAATTGCTCACACTGCTATTACACATAAACATGCATTGACATATGATACAAACAACAGGTAGCATCCAAGCAAGTGATCAAGTAGTAGGATTAGAGAAAAAAAAAAAAGTTACTGTCCATGACTGCAGATTTCATAATAAAAGAAAGGTTTTAAAGCTTAGAATATGAGCTAGTTCACAAAAGAAAAGAGTTCATCTATGGCTACTCTCAGATGGTCAAACCACCACCTCTTTCTCAGGAAGTCACAGAATCAGAGAATCTTAAGGGCTGAAAGGGACCTCAAAAGATCATCTAGTCCAACTCCCCTGCCAGATCAGGACCACCTAGTCCCTAAACAATGACACACACAATTTGAGTTGNTATAGTTGGTGAACAGATTTGCAAAGAAGTACTATGTGGATTAACAAATACAGAACATATGAGTTTTGTTAATATTGTGATATTTCTGGAGACTGCAGTTTTCACAAGCTATTTTACCAGCACCAGTGTAGTATCTCTGATGGGGAAAAACACAAACACTAAAATCTATGAGGCAGTAGAAATCAAGTAGATATGCAAGGAGAAAATAAACAAGGTCGATAGAAGGTAAAATATTGTTTAAAAGAAAAAAGAAAAGTTGCATCACAGATCCTATGGCTTAACTGAAGAAAAAACAGAACCAGAAACACATGAAAATGGAGGGATCTTTTTAAATTAAATGGGCAGAAACAGTCATATACAAAAAATATCCCTCAATATATCAGTTTATAAGTTATATTACACATATTCCACTTTCAAACCTTCTTACTTCCTCAGACATAAAATCTTGCTCTACTTTTGAGAAACATATACAATTTAATTTTTGGCATACAAATACTTGTGTTTCAGAGAATGCAATATTTTTTCTTCTTGTTTTTACTAGTTGACAAATAAAAGCATATTATATTTGAATAATATGTTGTACTTACCTGTCTTGAAAAGCTTATTTGTCAATAATATCTTGATCCAATGTCTGCATCAAATCATCTAACCTTAAACGAGACCTTATGTTAGGGGTGAGGCTCTCATTTCTATTACTTTTATTTAAAAAATAAGAATATAGATGACAGATCCTTTTACAAGGTAGCCTAGAGTGACTAGTTCTTGTCACAATGTTGTCATAGTGACAGTGACATCAATTTACTTCATGACAATCGGTAGAGCAATTTATCTGGAGAAAATGTTAGCTTTGATTCCTGAGGTTTTTTTTGTATTGATTTCCTTTTGAAATCTCATTAGATTTTTTTTAATCTATTTTTTATTTAAATGTGACTGTACCAATTCTTCAGGTTATAAGTAGCCTCACCAAAAAAAACCACAAAACCAAACCTCCAAAAACCACTCCCCAAAAAACAAAAGTGAAGCTAGAATAAAATGAAACAAAAAAGTTTGATTGTAAAATTTCTTTATAAAAATTAAAATCTCAGTTGTTTGTTAGCATAAAAGAGACACTCCCCTCGGTCTGATTTTGTGACTCTGCACTTAGTAATTTTTTAAGATAAGATACAGAATTGCTCACACTGCTATTACACATAAACATGCATTGACATATGATACAAACAACAGGTAGCATCCAAGCAAGTGATCAAGTAGTAGGATTAGAGAAAAAAAAAAAAGTTACTGTCCATGACTGCAGATTTCATAATAAAAGAAAGGTTTTAAAGCTTAGAATATGAGCTAGTTCACAAAAGAAAAGAGTTCATCTATGGCTACTCTCAGATGGTCAAACCACCACCTCTTTCTCAGGAAGTCACAGAATCAGAGAATCTTAAGGGCTGAAAGGGACCTCAAAAGATCATCTAGTCCAACTCCCCTGCCAGATCAGGACCACCTAGTCCCTAAACAATGACACACACAATTTGAGTTGCAGTACTTAGGTTGCCACATTTTATTTTACAATTATACTGAGCAGAAAGCTGTATTTTATTTTGAAATGCAATTACTGCACTATGTGATAAACAAGACTTGGGCTCTTCACTATCAGCAGCAGTTAATGGGAGGTCTGCTTGTGTGCCTAGGGCATTTTATAATTATTCCTAAATTATTCTAGTATAGGCTTTGCACTATAGTTCTGGACAAACTTTTCAAAGATGTCCTTTGTCCTGTGAGTTGGTACTTGGCAAAAAATCAGGTATATTTATATCATAATGTGCATCTACTTTAAGTAGAAAAACAGCCTTTTTTGACTTAAACATGCAAATTGAGAGTAAGTATTCTAGTTTGAGGTACATTAACAACACAACGCCAGGAAAGCACAATTTTTCTTTACAAACTTGAAAGAACATTATTATATAATGTGTTTAAATGCCTAGGTTGCAAAATATTGTTAAAAGCATTGGAAACATTGTAATGTTTTAGAAGATATTTTTAATATTGCTCTTCATAACTGCTATCTGCATTAGTTGATTACTCTTCCAAAAGGCCAACAGAGACATAAGCATCTACCAGCTGTACCTCTTAATCATCTGACATGGAGTTTTTCATTGATATCCATGTATAAGTTTTTCCTTCGTAGAGAAATACAAGACAGTTTGAATAATGACATTGAATCATTTTGTGAGTGACTTCATTAAGTGTTAAATGAGCTTATTTTAAACACTGATGATACCTGAAACAAATTTTGTTCACAGCAGTAAAAAAATTATGAAGATAAAAGAAAGCTTAAAAATTATGAGAAAACTGAAAACATGCTCCCCACATTTTCATTGATACCTTAATATTTAAATCTTTATCATGTTTTCTTCACTAGAACCACATATTTTAAATGCAACAAGCACATATAAGTGGGTTTGTTCAGAATAAATCATGTTCGTGAGCACACAGGAAAATTTGATTTAGAGTCACACAGAGCAAATAGAAAGCTAGACCAGTGCAGGAAAAAAACCATCACTTTATAAGATAATTTAGCCTACCATCCAGGTTAGCTAACTGAGACATTAAAGAATAAAAAATCATCAGCTTAGAAATATATGTGGTACTTTTCATTGCACTAAAACTGAATACCCAATTTTCATTAAAGGAGGTGTTTTAGCTCTTTTTGTCCATTTGATTGTTTTAGCTATCACTATGGTAAATAAAGACTGTGTTCCAATTTTAAAAGAAAAACAAGTATAATGGAACAGAACCTCTATTCTCAATTATATCATAAATCAGTCCTCCCAGTAGTCCTCTTTTTGGATACTGTTAAATGTCTTTTGGATAAAGAAAAAAAGATATTTGTCCCAGGTTTAGGATATTTAATTCTACATTTCTAAAATTTTAATTTCTGAAAAAAAATCCCCTTGAGACTCACTAAATAGTTTTGCAATAAAAAATGTGATAACCATAGATGTGTAATATTAGTTTACATGAGTTTAAAAAAGCAAAAACCAAAAAGTGCATCCAGGCCCCTTTGATGTTGTTAGTTTTATTTCAATTTAAATTCACAGTTTTGTAAGCTGACATTTGTGAATGAATATATATTTTCATTACATAAATGTGACTTTATCTGGAAGTAAAGTTTGTATTTTTGCTCAGTGACATACAAATATAGATATATAAATGTAAACAGCAGATTTCTGTGATGTACTCAGTCTCCTAGATACTTGTAATCCTTATAATTAAACTGACCGAGAATATAGAGCTTTTTGATCATGGCATTTTACTGAGTCAATAACTCTTTGATTCACCACTCTAAGTTTTATGCAATATTAATAATAAAAGGTCGTAAGTAAAACTGATAATATTGGTCTAAAGTGAATCAGTCAAAGCAATTCCAGTTAAGATATAAAATGGCAGAGGAAAAGAAATGTACCAAACACACTAGAAATTGATTCTGTTTCCAAATTTCCCCACTAGTCTGATAAGATATCATTGAACCTCACTTGTGAATTTATAGTCATCTAACATTGGACACTGATACTATGAATTACTTTGAATCTTTAGACCCTGACTATAAACAACTTTTAAAATGTTAATTATTTTGCACTGCAATTATAAACACAGTGTGCTACACTGTGGGCACTGTACTGAAGAAGAAAAGTTATCTACTTGGGATTTATAATAGCTGTTAAAGGCCAGGGGTTTATTTTTAACAGGTGAAATTGCCCTTGTCTTCTCTCTTGCTGCAAAACATTTCCATAAAGAAATTGCTTAGTGTAGAGTGGTTCAATTCAATAGTCAGGGCATATAAAGAACAGCTAGAATTAATTTATTTTAGAGAAGCACCTTATTAACCCATGGCAAAACAGTTCATGTGTGGCAGGCTGTATGGGTATTGTTGATAATAGTGCAGAACAATGTCTCTCAGGGGTTACTTCAGATACCATATTATAACAAGTAATACTTACAAGGTGAATATAGCTTCTTTAAACTTCACATATGGCTTATGTGTAGTTTTTAACCTATTTTGTATTATTTCTCTACCCTAAAATATATTCTTTCTTCCTCAATGCTAGTGAAGAGAAACCGTGAAGATACAGAGATGTCTTCAAATCCCTAAGTTGCCATCCAGAAGTCTTTCAGACCAACCAGCTAACTTGTTGAATGCAACATCTTTCCCATGTATTTGTTTTTGTACGTGGTAATAGGGAATTCTCTAGTCAGATGTTTAACCTAGAGTTATAATAGAGAATGTAAACAGCAGAAAGAAAACCTCGTAGGGAAGAAGATGAATCCATGGGACTCTTACACCAAGATATTCCTACCTGCTTCTAGTAACTATAGGTTTAAAGCAGACTATTCCAAGTCTCTTAAAATGACTAAATGCACTTACATATACCTTTAAGTATTTTCATTACTGATGCTGCTTAGTAACAGGATTACCAGACTCTTTCCAGTGCTTGGGTTTAATTCAGTGACCATATCTAAAGTAAGTAATTTATTCTAAACCAATGTATTTTTAGTTGTAATTCAGTTTAAATGATAACAAGGACATTACATGACTAGGCTTGTCAGGTTTTGTTGTTGCTGGGATGCAATAAAGTATCACTGAGAAACACTTAGATCCCTTTCATTCCCAGTACTTTTGGATTGGCTTGTGCTATACTGTACTTAGTATTCACTATCTCCACCATTTCTAGATTAAATGAAAGATCTGAGTGACTAATACTCAAATACATGAAGTCAGATGATGTCAGAACCCAGCATCAGTTCTTAACTATGATGGCTCTCAGCTTGGTTGCCTGCCTTCATAGATATACTGCCAAATACACTGTGTAGAAGGCAACATGAGAATTCAGGACAGGTACCTCAGACTGTAAAGATCATTCTGACAACAGCTGACACTGACAAAACATGTTGAGGGCAGAGGGAACTTGAGAAACTGGAAATAGACATGGCTGACAGGCAGCAGAAGACAATATCATCCTGAAGCTTCTACACAGATGACAGAAAGCTAGGATCATTTTGTTCAGTTTGATCTGCCAGCATTCAGACTGTCAAGTATGTATTTCCTACTGAAAACCTGTATGCAGCACACTCACGAAAGTTTATGATGTGTTTTGTTAAAGCCTGAAGTATTAATACACATACAAATCACATCAATGATTGCTTCCCCTGCTGTAAGCACAGATTCTAACCTGTTGCTCCATCCTTTCAACTATACTCTTATTTATATGTCCTCACGTGTCACACATGACAGCTTCAGCTTCAACTCTGACTTAAGTCATTGCAGTGCACGCACTAACACAGGTGGAACTAAATTTAAAGATTCAAAGTCTAGCTCTTTTGTGTGTTTTGATGACCTTCTATGACTTCAGCTATCTCAGGAAACATTTTCTTTACTACATCTGTAGAATTTATTTATTTTCATAAACTCAAACCTGACACTTCTATTTTAATAGTTTTTATTGTTTTAAGACTTCTATTCCCAGTGCATTTTTTGTTCACATGCATATGAAAAGAAATTTAGGTCGTGACTTTTCTCTCTCTTTCTCTCCCAACGTATTTCACAAAATAGTTAGCCTTTATCCTTATTTACCCTATAAGTAGCATGGGCAAAACCTGTATTTCTGACAATATGGAAGCTGGGGAAGTGGAACGTAAAGGAACTGGTGAAAGTCGCTCATCTTGGACACTCTTCACAAGTAATCCCACCCACTGCTGCACTCAGAGACAGCAGCCTGGGCAATGTAAAATATCAGTGAGTCATCAGGGCGTCTCCTGTGTTCTTATATTAATAACATTAGAAGACCTAAAGTTTCCTATTAGTCTCAAGTATAACGGTTTTACTGCTCTTCTAATTAATTAAAATTTGAAGTGTTTCTTGACAATTTATCAAGATAAAAGCATGTCACCACATCCTTTTCTATATTGCAGTTAAGAAGATGTCCTGGGTTTGGCCAGGTGTCCTGGGTTCGGCCGGAATAGAATTAACTCTCCCCAGCTGCCGCTGGGGTGGGGGGGGGTGGGGCGGGGCGGGGAAAGGCTGTTCAATCCCATGTGACATCATACTCGGGATATAAGGGCAGCAGCCGGGCCGGGGTGGTGCTGTGGTTTGTGTGGGAGCTGCAGTTTGAGCATTGGGCTGAGCAGTTACATTGGGCATTGCTCATTTTTCTTTGGCCATCATTGTAACTGCCTGCTCTTTGTGGTGTTCTATTAAACTGTCCTTATCTCAACCCAGAAAGTTCTAGAATCTCTTGATTCTCCTCCCCATCCTGCTGAGTTGGGGAGGAGTGAGTAAATGGTGGTTTGGTTATTGTTCAGTCAGGGCTAAACCACCACAGTCCTTTCTGGTGCCCAACGTGGGGCTCGAGGATTGCGAGGAGCTTGAGTTAAGGATTGCAATTGGGAGCAGCAACGGGCAAAACATAGACTGAAGTGTGTTACAACAGAGTGATTATGGAGAATGTTGGTTTGTTTTAATATGTGGTGAAGGT
>WBNH01007911.1:168563-191203 GCA_013401255.1 Urocolius indicus | reverse complement strand
GGGGTGGGGGGAGGTGTTTTAAGACAGCTTTGTCATCTCCCTGCTTTTACTGTTTCTTTAATAAATCAAACCTTTTTCTCCCTAAATTGAGTCTGTTTTGCCTGTGACGTTAATTACCGAGTGATCTCTCCATCCTTATCTCAACTCACAAGCAGTTTGTTATATTCCTGTCTCTCTCTCCTGTCCAGTTTAAGAGGGGGAGTGATATTATGACCGTGTGGATATTGGGCTAAACAACCACAGAAGAGAAGACAAATTACTGCATTTTCCAACAGTGCGTAGTCTACAGCCTTAATTTTGAAAATATAATAAAGCCACACAGTATTTTTTTATGACTTACTAAAGCTCAGGTTCTTTGGCTTTCAGTGAGATAAGTTATTTATTGCAAACCTACAGATTGCATGTTTTTGTTGTGTATACCTGTATTAGTGTTTAATATTGCTTACCCTCTGCTGCCAAAGTCCACAAATGTCAGCCATCTGAGAAGCAAGGTAAGGTGGAGAGAATACATTTGCTGACTTGGAGAGTATAGCAGACTTGTTACAGAGGAAAATTTTTAAATGGCATTCCTGTGAGAAGTGTGGCATAACTTTACAACAGCTCAGGATTCAACCTGTTGCACTAACTCAATGGCAGCATGATCCAGACTTATACATGTACCTAAGGACTCTCTCAGTATGCAACTTACAAACACATCAATTTGCTTTTGAGAGGTTATGTGCTTAAAAACTGCCACATTTTGTGTTCCTCCTCATGGCTGTGATGATCAAAACCCACAGTTAGCTAACTATATTTCTTTGTTCTCGAATATCTATTTTTCTCTGGCAAATGGTGGATATGCAAAGAAAATGCTCTTGCTATGAAACCAGCGTACTCAATTCTCTTTGATGAAGAATTCTTGAGGTTCATAAAGGAAGCATCAAAAACTTGGTTCAGAGAGATTGACATGTTTTCATGGCAGAAGGATCTATGTTAACTCAGGGGTTACTTTAACCAAGGCTGATGCAGAATATCCTAAATGGGAAGGTAAATAAGCCATATAGTGGGATGCACAGTGCTAAAAAAAAAAAAAGAAATCCTCAAATGCTGAAGGAAATACTACCAATGTCCTAAACTCTACATGTATGCCTACCTAAGTATACACAGCCATCTAGTGAGTGCTGAAGGATGCTGGTGGAAAGGAGCAGATAAACAGAACAATCTAACTCTGGTAACTATCTTCAGATCTTGGAAAGTTTAATAAAAGTAAGTAACTGTTGGAACCTCAAAGCAGCATTTCTGATGAGAGCATGCTTTTTCATACAGAGATTGTAGTGCTAGCAGACCTAAGTGTTGAGGACTATGCTATACACATTGAAGTCAAACACATGGTTTATGAGCAATTGTAACAGCATCACAAACATTTCAGTAATGCAAATGCCCTTTTAAGTGGGTGAACTTACAGATGGTTTTTGACCATGTTTGATGACTAGAGGACCTCAAATAAGTTCAAAGTAAAAATCAAAGTAAAATTACTCATTTACAGTATGAGATAATCTATTATATACATAGCAGATTATTGCAGTTCAATAAGGGAGCTATATTCTAATGCATGCTTAATCATTGAGATTCCCAAGCGATTTTTTTTTTTTTTTTTGCCCCATCACTGTCTTTGAATTGGTTGCAATCTCTGTTGAGAAGATATATCTACATATTTAGGAACATGCAGTCTAGTCTAAATTAATTAAATTGATAATACTGCAAAACTGATTGGGAAACTAACCTTGGTAGTTATCAAGTTCAGTTTTAAACTAGAAAGATTTGTTAAATCAGGTTTCTTGCAGACATGTCCTAGCTTTTGTTCTACTCACTATTTTTACAGAGAACATTTAATAGAGACAAGAATTTCAGCATCACCCAATTGCTTAGTTAATAGAATAGGAAAAAAAAAAACGACCTTGAATTTTTGTAGACAACATCATGGTAAGAGAAACTCAAGATTTGCTGAAGAATGACTTTAAGCCATGAAAAAAAAAAGTAAAATAATTGTCTAAAAGAACATAATTGGCTTAAAAACTTCATATGTATATATTTCTGTTGAAACACAGTGTAAAGAAGAATTGATAATTCCACATATTTTCTCATCACAGTCTTTGGCTCCTCTAAAAAGCAGATACTCATCTTAGATGTTTCTTTTTGAAGGCATATTCAGCTCAACTAAGCAGCTATCACTTCAGAAGTTCATCTGAGGCAGAGCTAATTTCATTCAGCAAATCTATTGTGACCTTTAATTGCATATTAACACCTCTAATCTGAACCAATGACCATTACCTGGATATACTTCTGAGACAGTGCTAGCAATGAGTAAGTCCTGACCTTTAGCCATTGAATTAACACCTCTAAATGATAAAACATTAAACAGAAAAACAGAAATATTTCTAATGAAGCAGCCCACATGACTATAATTTGGTTGGTCTGCTACAGAAAAATCTCTTAGAGACAAGAAAGGAATTTTTTTTCCTGATGCTTTCCTAGTTTATATCAAGTTGCCCTGACTGTTCTGACAACTGCAGCTGGAAAGGTTATGTCTGTGCTATATCTTGCTTGCTGAAAGAGTTGCAATATATCAGTGCTACTTTAATTTGTTGCTACTTACCACATTTCTTTGTATCTTATGATGCCAAGTCATGGCCTGTAACCGAGCCACAGTAGACAGTGGTCTTGTCAAGTGTCATAGAGTAAGCAAGTTTAGGCTGTAAAAATTCATATATGGTAGAGCTGGAAGGCATCAGTATTGCATGAACATAATTCCTTACTTTCTTTCAAGACTAACAAACTATCTCCTTACACAGATCTATAAGCTTAAACTTGAAGCTACTCAGGAAATATGTAAATTCTAAGCCTTCTTGTATAAGATTACTGCTGACTTATTCAAATCAGACATTAAATGTAAGTGGAATGTATATGAGTGTTGTCTATCAAAGACTTGTTTTTCTGGTAACATGATGTTCCAGTTCTATAGAACTGTCTAGCACTGCACACTTAGTGGAACTGAAATATAAAAATCTTTAGTTTCAAGACCATGTAGAAAAAGGTGTTGCAACATTTTTCATTTCTCATTTAAACAGAAATTACTACTATCTGCCCTAGAAATGGAAAATATTATTTTGGTTTTCTACCCTCTTACTATCTGTCACGAGTCTCTAGGGGATGTCCAGGACAGGCTGAATCCTGTTTATCTTTTATCCCTGAAACTCTTTCTAGGCTTGTTCATCTATTGAGGTTTTTTTTTCCTACTTATAAAAATCTCTAGGCAAATCTATTTTCCCATGCAGGAATTATAAATGCTACCACATTCAGTTAAAAGGACTCTCAAGATTAAATTACAGCAATAAATTCATAATTGTATTTAAAGGAAAATACAAAGCTGGGTTCTGTGTCAGCCTTTGAGGAAACAGAACTGGAAAAAGAATTTGTTGCAACAACTGTATTAACTGAAATTATCATCACCTGTTGTTTTGGGGAAAATAAAAAAAAAAGTAGTAAATGTGAACTGGTGAACTCACAAAAGGAAGTATTTGCCCCCCTTTTCCCCTTGTAGTGATTAGCCTTGCTCCAGCATATCCACAGCTAAGGGGAATTCTGGATTTAATATGCTTAGCATACTAGCATGGAAACAGAAATCACTACTAGCTAATCTGGCTAACATAATGGGGTTTTCTACCATAATCACACTAAAAAATATTGCCACTCTTTATTATTTCTTCCCAGATTGTAAGTATACAGTGAAGTCAAATTTGTATTTGTGTATCTTGAAGTCGTTACCTTGGGTATTAGTTGTACTCTTAGCCCAGATCTTGGTGCAGCTGAATTCCTAGTAAATGTCTTTATGCTGGAATTCTCAGGTAATTAAAAATAAAAAGAGCAGTGTCAGCTCAATATTCCCATCGTGGGAACTGAATCACCTAGAAGCTAAAAGCAGGTAGGAGTACATGGTTATTTTTGGTAGTTTATTGGAATAGAAAGCTGAAGTTAACAGAATTTAGAATTATTATGGCATTCTCCAGACACTCATCACATTTTTTTTCAAAAACAATGTCTTCTGTGTGTTCTGTTGAACAAATATTATATTCAAAACAATACAATTGTTAACAATTGAAGACATCTCTTAGAAGTGTAGAAAGCAGAAACATAGAAAAGATGAATGGAAAATGAATGCCTACAAGACATGTTGTAAGTCATAATATTTCATACATCACTTAAAAAATCACAGCAAGAAACAGTATATATAAAAACCAAAACATACTGAAGGTTTTCTCAGCTAAGAATTTAAAAAGTAAACTCTATCTACATAAGCAAGTAACTAAAAATCTATTTTGTACAATATGAATACCCTCAAAGAAAGTCATGAGGACAATAAAGTTACCTGCATAAACAAGGCTTTTAATTCAGTGAGTATGAGTTTAAATGGCATCTATTTTGAGTACGCAAAAATCTACAGCTGTTAATGACTACTGATTTTTTTTTTTGCTTCAATTTTGATGTATATATATACATAATAAACTGTAATTACAACAATCAGTTCAGTGGTATCGCAGTCTAGATACAGAACCTTGGAGTCAAATTAGTTATTATACCTGTGAGCTCTAAACACCTACACTGCTTTGTGGACTTGTTACCCACAGCTATACAGAGAATGAAACTCAAAGCCTTGGCTTCTTACAGCCCAGAGAGAGTCCTACCACCAGATCACCTTGCTTTTTCATTAGCAAGTGAAGCACAGAGGTATTAAAACTTGTGCTACAGAAAGTATTGCTTTAATTTCAAAGTATGTTGCTTGTTTACATACATAATAATAATAAAAAAGAGGTAACTGCATTATTACAGCAACTCTGATAACCAACCTATAGCAAACCTCATTTTCAGCCCATTTGTTTAGAAGTTCTAGGATTTGAGAGCTTATTAAAATGACACAGGAAAAAAAAACAGGCTTGATTTATGCTCCCTTCCCATCCTCTTTTCCTCAATGTCAGCTTTTTCTCTTCATGCCTATTCTCCACTGTCAACATGTGCTTTGATTTCATCAGTCTCTCTGCCTTTCTCTGACTGAAATAACTAGACTTCTCCAGTTTCAAAGTCCTGCTAAAGACAGATCCAAAATACTTGCTGTGTCAGTACCGACAGCATACTGACTTGAAGACCAGATGATCCACTAAAGGTTTCCTAGGCACTTTTGTAGCTTCTTACCTACAAATCATCAATACCCAGTTTCTGGTCATAAGAAGCTAAAGACTATTGCTCACAAGAAGCCATTCCTTAATTGTAGTTACTCAAAGTCTTAAGAGAAATTAGAACAAAGAACTCCTGCCATCTTTCTGCCTCCAATGAACCTAGTGAAAGAGCTGATTCTGTCTATATACTCAGCATGGCTGCACATTGGTAATCTGTTTGAAGTGTTAAGAGCTGGTGAGCAGCTATGGAGATGAAGCTGAGGGGACTGAAGCTTTCCTTTGTGCTCTATCAAAGTAATGCTACTTGCATGCTGAATGCTTTCATTTCTTTCCTTGCCCAACCAATGCTGTCAATAGCAGTGAAATATCTTTATTTTCAGAAAGTTAATTCTAAAAAAGCACTGTTAAACTAGAGAGGGGTATCACAGAACTCAAAATGTCCCTTAGCTGGACTCTAGGCTGGACCTGAGCAGTATGACACTAACCTCAAGGCAGAATCAGTTTATATGCTAAAAGAATGAGCTGTTTTGTCAATAGAGAAAGAACAGTTACAACTGCCTGCAGGCAGAAGAAAGTAGCTGAGGATCTTTTATTAAAGTTGTTTCTTCTACTTAGTACATTCCTTTTGCCCACAGCTCAGTCCACAGCTTGCTGTTAGCAATGTACTGTTGCTTGACCTCTATAATGCACAAATTTTATTATTGTAGCATGCTAACACTTTTTAGCCTGGTTTCCTAAGAAAAGGATGTTTATGTTTTACTGTATAAGTATACATAGATTTTTCCTTTACTACCAACTGAATCTGTAGTTTGCTTTCCACCAAGTTTTAAAAGAATTGCAAACTGTAATAGCATATTCTTAAATGTTGTGAAATACATAGTTGGTTAGAGAAAAAATTAATGTTTCTCACTGAGGTAAATTCTCACTAGAAAACTCCAGCCATGGGGCAGGGAGAAGGACAGAGATCTTTTAATGATAGTTTTCCCTACATTAAGTGTGAGAGAATTCAACCAGGAGATAAGCTTTTGGAAAATTCATTTTACTGTCAATAGAACTTTTGTTTATACAAGTCGCTTTGAAGCATCACACAGCACTGAAAAATGCTTCTGTCACAGTGAAGGGTCCTTTAGAACATCTTAGGCTTCCTGACAAATGTTGTCACAATGCAAATACTTCACACTTTCTTATTCAGCTCTTTGATATCAAATTTCAGAATAAGAATCACTCCAGAGGAAATAGAAAGCTGAATGCAAGACCTTTGTTGAATGGAAACAGGAAGATAAAAAAAAAAGAATTAAGCAAAGATAACTGGTAGCCAGTAAACTGCAATTCAGGTTACTATCTTCAGCTTAGAAAACTTCAGGGAAAGAAAAATATTTGGTACTCTTTTGAGGGTATTAAAAGAAAATATAATTAAGCAAATATTTTTTATTTACTAATGAAATTTAGTGATCCATTAACAAAAAAACCCTCAATATTGTTATTTTTTGCAGAGATATTATTCTTTCCTTGCACACCCGTTGGATTTGACCTTAGAATCTAAACCAAAATATTTAAGATATCTGATCACTCAGGTAAGTTCAGGTAATTTAGTTAAGCCATAATATTTAATAAATAAAGTATTTTTAATTTGAAGATTTGAGTCTACTTCAAATGACTTCAGGATTCAAAAAAAATGTCTAGACTGGTAAAAAAAGTGTTACCTCTGCCTAATGCACTCCAATGCCTTCAATTTACCTTTCTTACAGTTTAGTCAGATTCTAAATTCCTAACAGTGTTTCAAAAGGAATTTAAAGGTAGACTAGAAAATAACTCAATGTTGTTTCTTTTAGGATAATTAGGAAATTCTCTGACACAAATTTTTGTTTGGTGCTTTTTTCAAAACAATTTTTTAAGTGACTTAGTTTTCATGTATGTCAATATGCTCCACTTCCAAGTAGAATATGGATTGGATTTTAATCTCATAAAATTTGCCATATAAGTGATTCAAATGCATACTACAACTTTCACCTCGAAATTCTATTTCTGTGTATGTCTTGTTTTCTTCATGTTTTTATGATCAGCCTCTTATTTATCTGACTAGGTGTGACTCATGGTATTTTATTTTTTTTTAGTACTTTAGACCTTATGAAGCATTTGCCTGTGCAGATGTCTGAACATATTGCTGTACAAACTCAATACAAGTTTCAGTCTTTCAGCAATATGGTACTGGGTTCTTTAGGCAATTATTTTAAAAGGAATAGTTTTTTTTTTTGTTTAGAGCATTATATAACTGATGTAAATTACTTACACTCGGTGCTGAAATACAGAAGAAATCTGTGGCTATGAGTCTTATAGCATGTAATCAGTTTTAGTTACACTGAATGTATCTCTATATTCATACTGATTCAGGTAATAGAAGAGAATGAAAAGCAATGTAAAGAAGGAAGAAAAGCGGGCAGAGAGTTAAATGAGCTATATCAAGAGAAGGAAAGAAAAGTGGATGAATATGGGAAAAAGCATTGCAAAGGAAACATAATTTTGTATAAGATTTTATGCATGTCTGTACATACATAGACAAATTTAGTAGCAAATCCCTGAAGTATTAGGGATTCTACCTGGTATGTTCAGTGTGTTGTGCTTACGTGGAGCCATTTCTGGTAACAAGGCAAGGTCTGCAATGGTGGCCTGTGTAATAAATTGCTCAAAACTTGCCTTAGTTCTAAGTCAAACTCACCTGTGTGACTGAGCCAATTAGGTGCCTCTGCAATCACCTTTTGAGGAGAAGCAGTCAGAAGAGAAGGGATTGGATGTGGTGGAAGGAATGGGATGAGAGAACCTGAGGACTCCAAGGTTAGTGAGGGAAGACAGAAGGAAGTATGCTGGAGCAGAGATCTCCCTGCATCCCATGGTGAAACCCTCTGACGTTGTCCCTCTGGAACCTACCGAGGGTAATAGTGGAGCAGAGATCTGCTGGTAGCTCATAGAGGACACCAAGCCATGAGTGATTGTGGCTGGAGGGGCCAGTGCTATGTGGGAAGATGGTATTGGAGCAGAATGTATCTGGAATGCTGCTGACCATGGAGCAGAACCATGCTGGAGAAGTTTGTGAGGAGTTGCAGCCCTTGGAAAGGACTCATTCTGGAGAAGTTCATTAAGGACTGTATCCAGTGAGAGGGGCCCCACAATGGAGCAAGGGAATAATGCAAGGAGTCTGTCTTCTCTTAGAAGAAAGAGTGGCAGACACCATCTGTGAGAGACTGACCACATACACCATTACCTACAGCACTGCATACCCCATTACCTGCAGCACTCAGGAAGAGGAGGTAGAGGTATCAGGAGCAGTGAGCTGAGCCTGGGAAGAGTGGAGGGGTGAGGGAAAGAGATCTTAAAGGGCTGGTTGTACTTTTCTCATCATCCAGTCCTGTTTTTTTTCTTTCTATCTTCTAGTTGTGAAGAGGTTTTGGCCTGGGCCGGGTTTTTCGGTAGCAGGGGGGCTAAAGGAGTGGCCTCTTTAAACAAAGAGAGTTGCCAGAAGCTTCCCCTGTAGCTGACAGGGTTAGGACCAGTAAGTTTTAAGTTGGACCCTGCACCTGACCCAGGTCTGGCCAGTTAGTGATGGAGGTAACACCTCTGTNGAACTGTAGTGCATGGGAAGGACTCATGCTGGAGAAGTTTGTGAGGGGCTGTTTCCTGTGGAAGGGACCCCACACTGTAGCAGTGGGAAGTAAGATCAGGAGGAGAAGCAGCGGCAAAGTCCATCTGTAATGAACTGACCCCATCCCCTGCGCCGCTGGGGGGAAAGAAGGGGAGTCCCAGGAAGAGCGAGGAGCAGTGGAAAGTGTTTTAAGATTCAGTTTTATTTCTCATCTCCCTACTCTTGTTGTTCCTTTAATAAATCAAACCTTTTTTCTCCCTGGGTTGAGTTTGCTTTGCCCGTGACACTAGTTGCCGAGTGATCTCTCTCCGTCCTTATCTCAACTCACAAGCAGTTTGTTATATTCCTCTCTCTCTCTCCTGTCCAGCTTTGGAGGGGGAGTGATATTATGACTGGGTGGGTATTGGCCTAAACCACCACAAGTTGACAGTGGACTAAACTGATCTTGTTTTCTTCCCTGTTAAGCATTCCGGTCTGTTTTGCCTGTAACTATAATTGGCATTGAGCTCTCCCCATCCTTGTCCCAATTCACAAGGCTCTTGGTTATCTTTTCTCTTTTCATCTCACTGGGGCCTATATTGTCCTACAGAAAGTGAGTAGGTGTGTGGGAGGTGATGAACCAGTAACATGGTACTTCATTGCCATCTGGACCTAAACCACAACATCCAGGTAGGATCTGAAGAAATAGGTAGAAGGGATTGTGTTAGCTCACTTAGCAAACCAAAAAAACAAACCAAACCAAACCAAATCAAACCAAACAAAAAAAAAACAGTGCCAGACTGAGGCTAGAGATACCAATGAGAGAGTTAAACTCACTCTGACGGTCAAAAATACCTGGCACACTACACACAACGTCAAACACAGTGTTACCGCAAACAGCAGGGACAGGACTTACAGTCAAGCATTTTGACTATATGCTTTGGAAAATGCTTACAGAAGAGCGTGCACTGATGTTCCTTCTAGGGGCTCCCTTATAAAGAATGGGGGAGAATAAAAGGCTAGAATATAGCAAGATAAAACTTCTATGAAGATACAGGAAATCTGTGAGAGAAAACAATACTGATTAAACAAAAAATACCACTGATTATAAATTATACATAATTAAAGGACAAATTCTGAGGAAAAAAAATAAATGAATACAAGAAAAAAAAAGTTCTAGGATCACAGAAAGGAGAGAATAATTAATTTTTAAGATCAAAACGTATTTACTGATCATGGAATTACCTGGTACCATATCTGACCTATGACAACTCTCCAATTCTTACAACTTTCATGCACAGCTTTCTTGATCTGCCTTTAGAACATCCAGTTCCTATCTCCTTCCTTGCATCAAGGAGATTTTCTGTACAGAAACTACTGTACGTGGTGTAAGTATTCTCATTTTTTACAGGAATATAAGCTAGATGAAATAACCCTACAAGGATACAGCACCATGCAAAACCTTAAATCCTAACCGAGGATATGCTACTTGATTTTCAAAACTCTTCAGATTACATGCAGTTTGATGTGTTGTTTATCTGCTTTCCAGACATAAATTCTGACACTGTAACATTTTGGGTTTCCTTAAAATTTATATAGCAGACGCCACTATTTCACTTCTTCAGCCTGCTTGGTATTATGAGAAATATTTATGAGCTGCAATGCCATTAACAACATTTAATCATGATTTAAAGGCCTTATGTAATAAAGAGTCTATTATATCCCTGGCAAATTATTTTAAATACATAATTATGCTGATTAAATTTGAAAAGCCACTAAGGCCATATTGGTTCAATTGCCATTTTTAATGCCTTTGACTAGTATAGTTAAACGGCTTTCTAACTAGAATCTTCTGTATAGATCATCTCCTAGATCACTTCATCTATTCTCTTTGGATAAATAGCTAATGCCCTATGAAAAGCAAGATTTTGTGAAAACTGTCTGTGACAGATTTTGTTAAAAAGAGTACATTAAAGGAGATGCGACATGTTTTGGTAACAGCATAAGTTTTAGGGAAAATTGTGTTTCTCTTCTACAGTAAACCTAAACCTTGCAGGCCTTTAAACACAGTAGGTATCCAACCAAGAAACTTCCCATTAGAAAGAACATATTGAGCATTATTTGTTTGAAAAGATACCCATTGGCAGCATTAACAGCAGACCATTGCTAGCACCAGATAATGATGAGCTTCTTAGCTAAAGAAGTCTGGTTTTTTGTTGTTTGTTTTAAAATATTTCTGAAGATCTGGGTGTAGTTAGTGCCTAGGAAAACAGAGATATAAGAGCACCTGTTACATAGAAAAATCAGGACGACAGAAAAACACTCTTGCTAATCTGGATTTTATTTATGCTTTTTTTTTTTTTTAGGAATTACACATTTTAGTAATGGAACGATGTTTACTTTTATTCTAAAACATATATAGACTGTAAGACCATGTAATGGAAGAACATAGATACTATTATTGCTATTATAAGACAGGAATATATATTGATATATACAGCTCCTTGCTGATATTAACGCCAAGTTATTTGTGGAGGAAGTAATAGTGAAGTGGAAGCTATGAAAACTTATCACTTTTAAAGATTTACATTGACTGTCAAATAGAGAGAAGAGCCACTGTCATCTCAACCTGCAAAATATATTTAAAACTACATGCTCTCCACTGTTTCTATCAATGTACCATTATCCAGGAATATATCACCACTAAGACCCGCTGCAACTGTGTAGGGACTGACTCCAAAACAGAAAACATATTTTTATACAGAGAAGTAGGTATTGTATTATGTAAATAATTCATTCAATATGCAACCATAAAAGCAAGTGTGAAACCTAATTCTTCTGCATCCTTCACATACAGATTGGACAAAATAAGACACTTTTCTGATTTCATCTTGGTGCTAAATGTCCCAGTTTAATTGGCATGCAATATTTGTATAAGCAAGGAATTAGCAAGGCAGAAATAAAATATATAGAAACAATATCAGAAGTATTATTTAACATCTAAATACACTTAAAACCCCTCTGTCAAGGAAGTATGCATATTTTTTCCTTCCCCTGGCACTTGTACAAATCCTGACCTGCACCATCAAAACTATATCAGTTCCAATATAATTTGAAGAGGCAGGACTTTGACAAGAAATAGTCTTGAATTCAAATCTGTATGTGCAGATTTTAAACCCATATTTTCCACATCCCATTTTCTTATTATCCAGCTCTTGAAATACTCTGAAAGAAAGCAACCCATTCTTTTTCAGTTGAAGCTGAACCTCTGTGCTCTAAAGGCAAAGCTTGTTTGTTTCACATGCAGTTTTGAATTCTGATCATGCTGCAGTGCAAAATGGCTTTTCATTTTACTTTAAAGTCAGGATCAGGGAAAGGAAAAAGAATAATCAATAAAACCAACACAAGTATAACAAACCACAAGAACCCTTGGCATGAAACTAGTTCAGTGAGAAGGACTGGATTAGAGAAGACATTGCTTGCTTTCCCACTAAGCCAAATAAATTTATATGCTTTGCTGGATTGTCTCCTGCCTTCAATGGGAGCAAATGAAAAACTTCTTGCCTCATGGTTAAAGCAGCTGTGGGGCTAGAGGGTCTCTAGGTTCAAGCCCTATGAGGTTAGGTACATCTAGAACAGAAGCCTTTGCTTCATGAACGTCACAATCCAAGCATTTCTTCCTCTGTTGCATTCTCAGAAGATAATTCCATCTTTGTACTCGAATAAAGAACAGGCTTGGAAAGGGAAGCCCTGGGAAACATTTGCTGAGGCACCCTTTTATGAGTGCTGTCCTCTACTAGACAGCCTTAGCATACGTACCTTCTTCCCTTCAGGACACAGCAAGTCATTTTGCAGAGGTTATTTGGTTGGATTTTTTGGGAGGCTGGAGTGCACATTGGGGTTTTTTTTGTTGTTTGATTGGGCTTTTTAAGTAACAGAGAGAGATTGCAACTTATTTTTGGCATCTGAAAGCCTCTGTTAGTTCATGATTAATCTATTTTCCTAATTTACGTTCATAGTCTACCTGGCAATTCAATGAGATTCATCTTTGATCAGCTGTAACAATAGCTGTTGTTAAATTTGTAATATTTCCTTTGCCCAAATGATGTTATTGCCTATAAGATGAATTGGACAAACAGCTTTATCCAAAAGGCAATACGTATCAATAATTTTTGAAACTGTACTTACTTGTTTTGTTTTTCTTTCTTTCAAAATCTGTTCCCTGAACTTTCTTGCTGTTAACTTAGATTAGCAACCATTTAGCTGTGTGAATAGCATTTTTGATTTCTAAAATGAATGGATTGTTTATTTATATACTGTAGTTCTCATGATAGTTCCTAATTTACTTTCTTCCACATTCTGAAGAGATGTTCATTTAACGCCCTTGTTTGAAGAAATCAAGCCCTGGGAATTTTAGAACCCATGCACACCCCCTGCCCCTCCCCGCCACCTTCCCATTTGCAACTCAGTGCTTAGTATTACCATCCTTAACTGAATCTCAAAGTAAGGCAACTGACTACACTGAGGTGTTTTAATATGTATGCTTGCTTACTTTGGACAAAAGGTACGAGACAGGTTCTTTGTTGGTCACAGCTATTTTATGATCTTAATTGCACCAATAATCAGTTGAGATTAAAAAGTTAACAGTTAAAACAACTATTGAAGCTTCAGTAACAAAAAACCCCAGAGAATCTGGTAAAGAATCATTTTCTCTCATTTCATGCATTTTAATTTGAGACTTCAGTGCCAAAACATATTAGAGGCACTGAGCTATGTACTTTGTTTTCATCTTATCATTAGGTTTACTCTGAATATTCATAGTTCTCAACAAGCCGAGATCAGTCCACACAGTGTCATTGTGAAGTAAATGAAAACAAAACTCTTCTCAGAACGTGGTCCTCTAGCCTTTAAGTTCAATATTAAAGCAAAAGCTAATATTGAAGATTGTATATTTTACAAGGTGAAAATTATTTGCTTTCAAAAAATGAAACTTCTGTCAAGCTTATGGAATAAATCCTGAGTAATTTTCTTTTAAACTATTATGCAGATTTATCTAGGACAGGTATTTTTTGTACAGTCTTTGCTGCAAACCAGAAAACCATAACACTGCAGTGCAAGAAGGTAGACTTAAAGATTCAAATATTGACTGTATTGACATTTTTCTAATGCCTTGAAGGTGGCTCCACATGGCACTGCAATGCAATTAGCCACCTATGAATAAAAATAATAACTACTAAAGCAACAAGAAACAAATAAAATTCAATGGAAAAGAACAATGTCTGTCTTGAATGAAGTAATATTATTTGTACATATTTTAAAAAGCAGTGAGCATGCAGCAGTCAATGTTTTCACAATAATCAGCGTTTTCAGAGGAAGTTCTGTACACCTTTCCTCAGCCATCTGATAAGCTTAAGGAAGGCTGAGAAATTGCTAGCCTGCTTCACTAATATCTTTGTGCTGAATTCTCCAGAAGCATCAGTTCATAGCTACCTCAGTAGATGAAGCAAATGAGTTGCAGAAAGTCACACAGGCAGTGTGAGGGGTCAGTTAAGATTACAACTAGCAAGTTCAAGAAAGCATAAGTTTATACTAGGAATAAGGTTTGTAACTGTTTTCGTTTTGATCACTTTCCTAAAGCCTAGGTAGATAAAGGCACACTCATTATGGGAGATTCTGCATTGAAAAGTGTGGTCTGTATGTTACTCATGCCAGAGCTAAGAGGGAAATAGAAAGAGCATAAAAGGGAGAAGGTTCTTTCGTCATGCAAACTGAGGTGAGAAGAAATAAATTTATTAGGAATGTGCTACTATAGCTCTTTAGCATGTAAGAGTCTGTATTTTTAGAACACTACTTGCTAAACTAGAACTCTAAGCCTCCACCCAGGGCTCCTATACCCCGTGAATAAGTGTTTTTTGGTTGGAATTTAAAGATCGACAATAAGAAATACTGAAGAAAACTGCAAACAAAAACTTACACTCTTTTTGGGACATATAGATTCTATTCAACTGCAAAAACCTATCCTTGTCTTCTGGGATCCATACTCTTCAAAACGGGCATATTGGTCTCTGAAAGTATCTGCTTTCTTCTCTTGAGGCGCCAGGCTAACTTCCTTTGGAATGAGTATGTAAATTGAAGCCAATTTCAAGCAAGGAGAATGGTGCCTATCTGTTCTAGGTGACTTTTCCAGTATAAGAGAGAAGATGTCCTCTCTTCTTGTTGAAGCTTTACCATTGCTCAGGGAGAAGAGAGATACAGTCATGGGAAATTCACAGCCAAGGTCTCTCAAAGTAAATGTCTAATGTAATCAGGAGTTAATTCCCTGACCTGAGGAAGCATCGCAGAGAGGTGCAACTCAAACAAAAAATTATATTATTTAGTATTCTTTTTAAATGATAATTTGAAAAGACTTCTAAAAGATAAACCACTTAAGAAATAAGATGTACTTTGTCCTTGGGGTGAGGTGGGAGGGGGAACAACTGTTTAAGGATGTGCTTTGCAAGTCTAAAAGGAGTTTTCTGTGCTGTAAGTGTAGTGTAGAGGAAAAAAATCAGAATAGACTCTTCAGTTTTGGAGCAGAGAAGGAAAGATTTAGTCAGTAGAAGCATTCATTTTAATAAGTATATAGATAAACTCTGAAATTAATAGACATTTCCAATGAAGAACAAATTATACTGGGTGAAACGAAACATTTTTCAGAAGGAATTATTACTCAGTAATGCATTGCCCAATTAATATTAGGCAACAGATAAATCAAAATAAATCAAAACATGTCAGGATTTGTAATACATGGACTTCTGTTTTCTTCTATTGAGTAAACTGAATTTGATTTTTTTTTCTTTGGTAGAGAAAGTTCTCTTGACTCTGGAAAGAGCATCACCTGTATAACAAGAACAATAGATGGTAAGCGCACGGGACCAAACCCTCCACAGCATAAAGACATTAGAGTGAGCTTCTCCTTGACAGTACAAAATTTGAGAAAATATGGAAATTGAATTAAGAGTTGAAAGCCTTTGGAAGAGCAGTCTTGTAATCAGTTTAAGAGAATAAATGAGCTTTATTGCCAATAAGGCAAGTTAGTTTGAAAGGGGAAAAAAACAACACGATTCCATTATCCTGTGACTAAAGACTAAAAATTTAATACTTGTCTCCTTGCTTGTGAGTAAAGAAATATTTATCGGTTGTAAAAAAATGCTTCTACTTTGGTTGCATCACAAGCAAGATGACAAGTTAGACTTAAGAGTTATCAGAGATCAGAAAGTGAGGATGTTTATCTGGGTGGTCTTTGGTTTTGGCTTGACCTATTGCTCTCTAGTCAAGTGATAGAATTTAATTTTATTGATGGAGAATTTTATTAAGGATTTACTCTAAATCTTTCTCAGGCCAAGAAATAGTAGAAAGAAGCAAAAAAAGATATCTTTGAGTCTGCTTTCAATTTTTATGGGAGCCAAGACTTCCTTCCAGATAAACCACAGAAAAACATCCTTGCCATATTCTTCTTTATTTCTTTAGTGTATGAGATATCATTATTTTAAGATTACAAAGAATTTAAAAACTCTGTAACTATATATGTGAATAAATGCTTCCTTTGAAGGTTATAGTTCACAAAAACTTATGGCCTAATATAACATTTAATATCTGTAGTAATGCCCATGATTGTTGTCTAAAACAGATACTATTACAGTAGTCAAAAAGCAGAATTCTTAAAACAGTCAGTGAAAGCTGCTTATCATATTATATATACATGGTGGTATAACCTTGTTTGAATGTCAGGTGCCTAACAAAGATACTTTGTCCCTCTTCCTTCTAAGCTGGACAAGAGAGAGAATATATAATGAAAGGCTTGTAAGTTAAGGATAAGGACAGGGAGATCACTTGGCAACTATTGTCATAGGCAAACTAGACTCAACTTGGGTAGAATTAATTTATTGCCAATCAGAATTGGGTAGGATAATGAGAAATAAAATCTGAATCTTTAAACACCTTCCCCCCATCCCTCTTTTCTTTCCAGGTCTTTACCTCCTTTCCTCTGCAGCATAGGGGAATAGGAATTGGGGTTTACAGTCAGTTCATTTCAGACCGTCTATGCTGCTGCTTCTTCTCAGGGGAAGGATTCTTCTTCTTCTTCTCCAGCATGGGAGCCCCTCCCATGGCAGACAGTCCTCCCCAGGCTTTTCCAACATGAGTCCTTCCACAGGCTATACTTCTTCACAAGCTGCTCCAGCATGGGTCCCTTCCACACAGTTCAGTCTTTAAGAAACAGACTACTCCAGCCTCTGATGTGTGTCCCCCACAGTGTCACAAGCCCTGACAACAAATCTGCTCCAGCATGGGCTCCTCTCTGTCCATGAACTCCCAGGTCCTGCCAGGAACTTGCTCCAGCATTGGTTCCCATAGGATCACAGCCTCCTTCAGGCATCCACCTGCTCCATCATGGGGTCCTCCACTGGCTGCAAGTAGATCTCTGTTCTACTGTGACCTCCATGTCTGTAGGGGCAGGGCCTGCCTCACCATGGGCTACATGGGAATCTCTGTTCCAGCACCTGGAGCACCTCCTCCCTCTCCTTCATTGACTGTAATGTCTGCAGATTTTTCTCATTCTCACTCCCCTCTTCTGCTGCAGTTTTGAACCTGTACAGTGACTTCTTCCCCTTCTCAAATACGTTAATCACAGCATTCCATCATTGCTAACTGGCTTGGCCTTAGCCAATGGCAGGGTGTCATGGTTTATGCCCATCAGGAAACAGAAAACCACGATTAGCCTCAAGTACCAAAGACTTGAAGATTGCTAAAGGGCAGGGAGAGCTTAATTGCCGCTTAAGGTGCAGGACAAAACAGACCAGGCTACTCGGCTTGGGGAAGAAAACAGAAAATAAATTAATACCAACTAAAGCATAAAACCCCAAAACAGAACCAAAGCAAACCAACACAGAATGGTACAGAGATGAAGAGTCCGACCAGCCCTTTAAGACCACCTGCTCCCCACTCCTCCCCTCCTCCCGGGCTCAGAGTCCCGATCCCGGTGTTTTATACCTCCGTCTCCCCTGAACGGCCCAGGGGGGCAGGGAGTGGGGGTTTTAGTCTGTTCCTGATGGCTTCTGCCGTTTGTCTAACCTCAGGGCAAGTGGGTTCGACACCAGTCTTCCTTGCAAGTCCGTGGGCTACCATGCACACACGGCAGCCCTGCACGGGCTGCACCCACGCGCATTTGTCCCAAAAGTTGCAGCTCCTCTCTGCCTCTCGTGTGGGGCTGGTCTGCGGCGCACAGGCTCTCCAGCATGGCCTGTGCCGTGGCCGCCTCCTCACACAGTCTCTCGCCTGTCTGGGCGCACTCACACGGAGCTGCTGCTGGCTCTCAGTTCTGCCGTTGCCATCCATAGGGTACAGCGGTACCGCCTGCGTTCTCACCAGGGCTTGCAGAGGGGTCTCTGGTCTGCTGCTCCTCCTTCCTTCCTCCTTCTCCGACTGTGGGGTCCGCATGGTCGCCTCCATCCTGTATCACCCTTATACCTCCTGCCAAGCACTTCAAATATCCATCCCCAAATAGTGATCGCAGAGACACCAGATTGGCCCAGCCGGGCCGGGGGTGGGTCTGAACCCAGGAGCCGGGGGAGAGTCCAAAAGCTTTTTACCGTGTCTTCACTGCATCCCGCTCCCTCTGTTACCAAGCAAAAGCAACTCCTTGCTAAACCATGACACAGGTCCATTTAGGAGTTGGCTGGTATTGACTTTATCATATACAGTAGAAGCTTCAAACAGCTTTTCACAGAAGCCACCCATCTAGCCTCCCTGCTAGCAAAACCTTGCACAGTAACCCATTACAGTATCTCACAAGAAGTTCTGTATTTCTGCATTAAAACTCCAAACTTAATACACAAATACGTGTAGTAGATCTATTAGTAGCAACACAATGTGACAAACAGTCATGCTCTCAGTGCTGGGAAGGCATCTCAAATGGAAGACATCCATGGGATTCAACCTTGTTTCCTTTGGATAGTACCTTCACATAGCAATCAAGATCAGCAAACCTCAGAGAAACTACTATCCAAGTAGGAGAATCTACATAGCTTTTTCTTGGCAATTCCATGGCTTGATTTATTTCAGATTCTGACATGCATGTTTTCACTGAAGACAGGATTTTATTCATTAAGGCTCATTCCAATATTTTGACAATACAAAGCAGCCATCATTCCCATGTGTATATACACAATGGCTAAAGTCACCGGCATGTCTTTTGGTTTTAGCAAAAGACAAACTGCTACATGCTGCAACCCAGAATTTCCCATGCCTTTGTTGTCTATTACGTAGAGACACAAAAATGATACGTTTCCAACATCCTCATCACACCAAAAGTTTCTTCTAGTCTTTTGTGATCCCATGGGATTTTCTAAATAAAAGTAACTCACTAACTTGTCTGTAGCAGGTACTTCCAATAAATTCTTCAGGCCCATCTTCAAGGAATGGATACATTTTCTAGTGAACCTAATAGAAAAAAACTTGTGCAGATAATCAAGGATGTTAATCAGATTAAAGTTAATTAGTTATCTTCACCTTATGACAAAGGTTTACAGTGAAAGGGAATTTTATACACTGTTCTTGAATTTAACCCAGTACGGATTTCCTTGATCGATTTGAACTCTGCAACAACTGAATCCTAAACTACCTGTAATCTATGAGTTATTGTATTTATAAAGGAAGAAGCAAGTGTTGACCCTTTGTGATTCAGAATTCCTTCGTAACTTTCATTCTTTCTAGGATGAAGTAAACAGTTTTCAGCATTAATTACTTCAATATTCTTCATAAGCTCAGTAAGAGATTTGGCCTGTGTTACAAAGACTTATACTGGCATACTGCTTACATGTCAACAATTTCTAAATTACTCTTTCCAGTTATTTGACATTCAGAAACACCTTGAGTAAGAGATTTTTTTAATTATTATTAAAAGTTGCTAAATATAGAGATAATACAAAATTTCTCTTTAAATAATTTGTTTACTTGCTTTTTGAATTAATTAGATTTTAATCTGTATCATGCAGTCCATAGGTCAAGACATTAATGGAAGTACAAAGTAACTGCTGCTGCAACTTGGGAAAAAAAGAAAACAGAGCACAACTGGATGACTACACAGCCTCTTCTTCCCCTTTATGATAACTTAATGCATATATAGACACACAGAAGTCACTTTTAAATCTATAAAAAATAAAACCAATGTCTGGTCATCTCTTGCTAACTGTGATTATGACCCATCAAACAGTATATCATTTTAAACCAGAGGTTTTTATAAAGAAGATACTGTTCTTACTTACAGTGTATTGCAGCAGAAATATAAGGTTCCTCTTCATGGATTCCCTGACACCCAAAGCACTTTGAACATTTCACACAGTTTTATACACCATGTACTTCAGTAAATAAAATTTAACATAAGTGGTATTTCTTTTTCATACCTTTCTGCCCCAGTTATTTCTGCTAAATAGAATTCTCACTTCCCGATATGCTTCCTCTCAGAAGAGTTATTGGTCATATGTATTACAGGAGAACAAATTCTTACCTTTCCTACTTTGTGCAATCACCCGAGATCAGCCCTTGCAGCTGAAATCAAGCCTCTGGCTAAGGTTGTACTATTGGACTAGTAAAAACCAAGCATTATTTGAATTGTAGTTGCTGGAAAATATCAGTGCTGCTTCTTCTGAGAGATTTGTAATCTAATGAATGAAAGTAATTTTATCAGCCTGTAGCCACACATACAATTTATGTTCTGCAGAATGATAGCCCCTAACAGCAACCTCAGTAAAGCCAAACATTAATAAAATCTCTGTTTTAAGCTTTCCAGAAAGCAGACAATACACTGACACCAAAATAGCAACTTTAAAACTAGAGGCCAGAGGCATCATTGTGTAATTTTCCATCAAGCTAAACACTGTGCACACCATATGATTTTTCTTCATCAAGATTGGTGTCGTTTTGCAGTGTTTTCCAGTATTTTCCATTTTAATAATGATTAATGTCATCAAACCCCAGGAGTAAGGGCTAGGCAGTAGGAGTTTGTGGAGATGGCACAACTATAACTTTAGAAAATAAACCGAAACATTTATAGTGAAAAAAAAATTGGCAGCAAAAATTAAAACAACAGATTTTCTTTTGACACTAAGTTAATCTCATTTTCCAAATGAAATTTGACTGTTAACCTTGAAAAATAGGCACAGGGGAAAGATATCATTACTACTCCATAGAAGAAAACAACAAGAAACTCCTTTTAGCAACAAGCATCCCAGTTAGAGATAGGTAAGAGTGAAAAAAATTGCCTGTTAGAATTTCTGCTGCACATATTTTTGTTTATCTAGATGATTATATAGGATTACATTCAGGACTCTATGTTTCTAGGGTTTTCATAGACACAGATAATTAATTTTTGTTGGCAGCCTAATTTCACTTGCAGCTTTTTGTAGGGGCAACAACTAGCCAATAAAGAAAACTTCTGGGGTCCAGATAGTATATCTGAACACCAATCCCCATAGCAAATATATCTTTCTCAAGGGGAAACTGCTATTTTAAAAGTAACAATAAAAGAATTTTCAGCTTATTTTTTTAAGATTTAGCATGAAATTCCTTTGAACAAGCAGGCAAACATAAGTACCAGCTTAAATTAACAGAAGCATACTCTCCTCTGTTTCACAAGAAAGTCTATCTGCTGACTGCCAAGCTGACAGAGATAAGCTCTTACATTTAGACAATGTCTTTTCCACTTCTTTCCTCTTACTACAGGCTCTTTCCACCTACAGACAGAAAGTATAAGCAACCTAAGCAAGCAAGCAGTGTCTTGATAGCAACTTTGTGTGAAGTTGGAATTGCATTCTGTGGATACAGAAGGAAATGAGACATGCTATTAATTCATCTAAAGAAGATGAAGACAAGTGTGAGCCCCAAGACAGCTAATATTCATCGATATTCCTACTCTTCTAGACACAGTGTTATTGATCCTTGGGAGTGTGGAGGAGTGTATAAAGGTAGAATGAAAGGAGTAACATGCTACTTCTGCACCTAATGCTTCTTCATCGTCCAAAACAGATTAAGTAGGCAAAATATACAGAGAGAATTTTATGATATTCTGTAGGTGAGGCATAAGAGCAATGTTCTGTTATACTCTCTATATACATCTTTCTGCATTTCACATGTTTATCTCATTAAATAGTCTTCTGTCGATGTCCTACCTCGAAGTTTCTATAACTCAAAGCTACATCATATTTCCTCCCTCCCCTTTGTTTCCTTTTGTGCCACTCAAATAGCTGTCATGGTTTGACATGACAGCCATTTCTGGTAATGGGGAAGGGGCTGTAAAGATGGCTTCTGTAAGAAGTTGCTTGAAACTCTCCCCAGCTTTGAGCCAGACCCACTTCTGGACTGAGCCAGTTAGATGCATCCATGACCACTTTTTAAGAAGCTGTGGAGTGGTTTAGCCCAATATCCACCCAGTCATAAGATTACTCTCCTCCTAAACTGGACAGGACAGAGAGAGAGGAATATAACAAACTGCTTGTGAGTTAAGGATGGAGAGATCACTCGGTAGTTAACGTCACGGGCAAGACAGACTCAACTTAGGCATAAAAAGGTCTGATTTATTAAAGAGACAATAAAAGCAGGGAGATGAGAAATAAAACTGTCTTAAAACACCTCCCCCCACCCCTCCACTTCCCGGGACTCCTTTTCCTTCCCCCCCAGCGGCGCAGGGGATGGGGAATGGGGGTTGCAGTTGGTTCATTACAGATGGACTTTGCCGCTGCTGCTTCTCAGGGGGAGCCTCCTCACACTTCCCACTGCTG
>WBNH01007911.1:148608-168002 GCA_013401255.1 Urocolius indicus | reverse complement strand
GAAGAACCCACACCAGAGAAGTTCATTAAGAACTGTGAACTGTGGGAGGGACCCAGTATCAGAGCAGGGGAAGAATGCAAGGTGTCATCCTCCTCTGAGAAGAGAGAAGCAGCAGAGCCCATCTGTGAGAGACTGACCACATCCCCCATTCCCTGCTGCCCTGAGCCATTGAGGTGGGAGGAGGTAGAGACATCGGGAGCAGTGAGCTGGGCCTGGGAAGAAAGGAGGCACGGGGGAGGGAGATCTCAAAGGGCTGGTTGTAATTTTCCTCAATCATCCTACTCTCTTTTTGCTTTTTTTTCCCCCTTCTGTCTCTTGTAGGTAGTAGAATAAACTTTCCTTACTTTCCTCTCTAAATCGAGTACTGGAGTGTGTTTTGCTTGGAACTGTAATTGGCAGTGAGCCCTCCCTGCCTTTGTCTTGATCCACAACAACCTTTTTATCTATTTTCCTCCCATTTCGCTGGGGCCTCTGCCATCCTAATGAGAGTGGGGGTGAATGGGGGGCACTGAGTGAGAGACTGTCCTGGCGATACTATCCCAGACTCCTGGGCTGAAATAACTATTAAGCCATATAACACTTGATACAGTACTTATTTACTCATCTCAGCAAAGGTTCTGCTTAGCACATGACTTCCTGTGTGTTTACATTAATTTCTTGAAGACATGAAGGCATGTATTGTGACATGCCTAAACTCTTTCACACCTACTACTTTGGCTGGCATAACTGAAATCATCCTAGTGGCCAGAATTTCACCTATTTGGAGTTTTTTTTATCTTGATTTATTTCAAAGTCCCAGACAGTCAGTGAGACAAGTCATATCTATCCAGAGGAACTGGAGCTAACGAAAACTTAAAGAAAGTGTTTGCCACGTCTTTCTGCTTCAGGATTCTCCCCTCCATGAAAAAGTCTGTAGCATTGGATGATGGCTGAGCTATGGTCTATAGTACATACAGGAGACAGTACAGAAACTTTATCCAGTAAAGCTGTTAACTGTGGGAACTGCCCTGCCAACCAGAAGGTGGTGGCAATGACCATGATGGGCTACTTGGAGCACTTCAGTGCTCCTGCAATCACTACTGTGAAGATTTATTTAAACCTGATGCCAAGGCTATAAGTGTACCTGCAGGTAAGGCCTCAGCTCTCCCAGTCTCACCCAGGACCTATATCCATGAGGTATCATCTCCTAGTCCTTGACAAACAAACAAAAAAAAAACCTCAAATCAGTCATGATAGACGACTGATCAGTTATACATGCCATAACTCCTAGAAGGTATCAATCAAGAAAAAAAGCAAGTTCTTTTACCACAAATTGTACTCAAGAGCAACTACACTGAAATTAATTTTCCAGAAAGTTGAGTTTTAGGAACACAACAAAACAACTTTGTGTCCTCAAGGTGACAGGTTTTCTCTAAAATGTGTTTGAGTTGCAGTGGCCTCTAGAGTATGACTCAAATTAAATTTGGAGCATACAACTATAAAGAGATAGTTCTGTGACACAGAGTTTGCAACCTCAGGATAAGAGAAGCAAATATATTCAGCAAATTTAAGGTAGAAGAAAAGTGTCAAGGACAGAAGAATTGTGGGCACAAACAGGGCAATACACAATTTTCACAGCATAGGCCTGCATCCCTGCTGGAACATAAGTACTTCAAAGGTACTTTAAAAGTGAAAATAAAAAGTCTCCTTTGACGCTCTCCTCCCAAGACTTCTTTTAGTCCTACTGCAGCTTTCCCTTATCTTCAAAGGGATTTTCCTCAAGGGTCTTGGCTAAACAATACAAACACTTCAGTGCAGTTCGTTATGACTGCTGGAGCTTTTAGATATTTCAGGTAACAGCATATAAGAGTCTATCAGGATTCTGAAGAGCTGCTAAGTCTAAATGCAACCTCAAGCGTCCAAGTTCTTTGATGATGTTAAACTGGTAGCACTGGCGGCTGACACAGCAGAAGGCTGTGCTGCCATTCAACAAGACCTGGACAGACTGGAGAGTTGGGCGGGGAGAAATCTAATGAAATTCAACAAGGGCAAGTGTAGAGTTTTACATCTGGGAAAGAAAAACCCCAGCTACCAGTACAGGCTGGGGAATGAACTCTTGGAGAGTAACGTATGGGAAAGGGACAGCAGGATGACCATGAGCCAGCAACGTGCCCTCATGACTAAGAAAGCCAATAGCATCCTGGGATGTATTCGAAGGGCTGTGGGAAGTAGGGTGAGAGAGATTCTCCTCCCCCTCTACTCTGCCCTCGTGAGATCACATCTGGAATGTTGTGCCCAGTTCTGGGCCCCTCAGTTCAATAAGGACAGTGAGCTACTGGACAGAGTTCAGCGCAGGGCCACCAGGATGATGGAGTAGAGCATCTCCCTTATGATAAAAGGCTGAGGGAGCTGGGACTCTTTAGCTTGGAGGAGACTGAGGGGTGATCTCATTAAAGTTTACAAATACATAAAAAAGGGCAGGTGTCAGGAGGATGGAGCCAGGCTCTTCTCAATGATAGGACAAGGGGCAATGGGTATAAGTTGGAACGTAAGAGGTTCCACAGAAACACAAGGAAATATTTCTTCACTGTGAGGGTGACAGAGCACTGGAACAGGCTGCCCAGATGGGTTGTTGGGTTTCCTCTGGAGACATTCAAAACCCACCCAGAGAAGTTCCTTTGTGACCTGCTCTAGGTGTTCCTGCCCTGTCAGAGGAGTTGGACTAGATGATCTTTCAAGGTCCCTTTCAACTTTTATGATTCTGTTATTCATTTAGACAAACTTACCTAAAGTGATATTTAGCATGTCAAATAACCAGATGATTTTAACAGCAATAATCAACCACAGATTCTACTGTCCTCATGTTCTCAGTTAAAGAAAAGTTGAGACAAATTTTGAGCTATCTATAAAATAAGAATTACCTTCACCTGTAAAAAATCTAAACCTAAATCAATATACTTGTGGGCCATATGTGATCCAACTGTCTTGAAGATAGTCTTAAAATCATAACTTCATCTTAAAACTAACTTATTAACTTCTATTATGTAACTTATTATCCTGGCTTGAGCTATGATAGAGTTAACTTCTGTGAGGAACTACGAAGGGGATCGCCTGAGCAGCTGACCCAGGCTGGCCAGCAGGTATTTGATACCATCCTGATGTCATGCCCAGTATCTAAGTGGGGAGCTGGCCAGAAGGATATCTCTTCCAGGGTCAAGGTTTTTTGGCTGCCAGTCCAGAGTGGTCAGTTAGGTTGGGTCCTGAGTGGCGAGCATCACTCACTAGTTTTCTTTGTAATATTCACGTATTTTTTTGTTATAATTGTTCCTTTCCAAATTGTTTTGAACTTTGTTCTATTAAACTGTTCCTATTTCAACTTCTGCGGGCTCTTTCTCCTCTCCGACTCCTTCCCTGTTCTTCCCGGAGGTGGAGGAATTGTGGGGTTTTTTTCCTTTATCCCAGCTGGGCAAAACCATGACACTAATCAACTTTTTCTGATGTCATAAGTGATATGATATATATATAATACTTCATATAATACTGAACTATTTATTACAGCAATACAAATAGGAGTTTAATTGGAATTGTTTCATAAAATCATTTAGATTACGGCCTCCAGGGATCATAACACAACCACTTTCATGGGCAACTTATTCCAATGCTTAACAATCCTTTCAGTCAAGAAACTTTTCTTAATACCCAATCTAAACCTTCCCTGGTGCAACCTGAGGCCATTTCTTCTCATTCTATCTCTTGTTAGTTGGGAAGTGAGACAAAACATTTGTCACAACCCCCTTTCAGGTAGTTGTAGGGAGTGATCATGTCTCCCCTCAGCCTCCTCCAAACTAAACATTCCCAGCTCCCTCAGCTGCTCCTTGTAAGGCTTGTTCTCCAGACCCTTCACCAGCTTCGTTGCCCATCTCTGGACATGCTCCAGCACCTAAAAGTCCATCTTTTAGTGAGGGGCCCAGAACTGAACACAGCACTCAATGTGTGGCCTTACCAGCCCCAAGTACAAGGAGACAATAATTTCATTGGTCCTGCTAGTCCCACTATTTCTTACACAAGCCAGAATGCTCTTGGCATTCTTAGCCACCTGGGCACACTGTCAGCTCATACTCAGGTGTCTGTTTACCACCAACCCCAGGTCCTTTTCCCCCAAAGTAGATTTCCAGACACTCTGCCCAAGCCTGTAGTATTTCATGAGGTTGCACTATGACCCAAGTGCAGGACCCAGCACTTGGCCTTGTTTAATTTATAATGCAAAGTTATAGATTGATGTAGAGCAAAGCTCCAGGTAAATGGTTATAATGATTTTTTTCTTTTATAGCTATGTTTTAAAAAAAGAAATTGCTGCTTGAATTGAAAAATCAAATCTTTAAGTTTTTCAATTTAGAAAATAGTAAGAGGAATCATGGGCAAAGGTCCTGACACAGTAAAGAATAACAGAGGATGTAAGTCTGAAATCACTTTCTGCATTTATCAGCATTTAAGCTGATAAATTTATCTGCATTTAAGAGCTGTGCAAAAAAGCAAAAAACAAAATGGATTAATTCACAACTTCATATCAGCATGCAAGTGTTCAGCTATTCTCAGGAAAGCAGGGCTCCATCATATGCAACAGTTACTTGAAAAGACAAATGACATAACTCTCAACAGCTCCTCTTTCCCCAGCTCTTACTGGCAATTATGACAGGTACAGAGTGTGAGACATCCCTTTGGTCAGATCAGATCAGCTGTCCAAGCTGTGTCTATCCAGAGTTTCTCATACACCCTCAGCCCACTTGCTGGCAGTGCACTGTGAGAAGCAGAAAAGGCCTTAGTGCTGTGCAAGGAATGCACAACAGCTGAAGCATCCCTGTGTTATCAACACTATTTTGTTCACAATTCCAAAGCATAGCGCTATACAAGCTGTTATAAAGAAAATTAACTCTAGCCCAGCCAAAATTGGTGCAACAATCTCAGGTGGTTTTTATTTCCTTTTGTTTTTCATCTTAGGTCCTGTTTCTTGGTTTTGTTTTCTTTTTTTTCTCCTTAAGTATTGCATAAATGCATATGTATCACACACACACAACAAAAACATTAGAGCTGAATGTTCAGCAAGAAGTAGCAAGATTTGAACAATTTCATGGGTCTCCTTAAATCCACTAGAAATAGCCTCATAACAGCCTTTACTCCCTCGCTGCCTCCCAAACTTAATACTTCTAGAGAGCTACAAAGTAAGGAATTGGTAGGGCAACCAGACTCCATCACTTGTAAACTAATTATAGAAATTTTAAGTAAAAGGGTACATCCACAGTTGCACATGAATTTTGTAAGCATCTCTGCACAGCCAAGCAGGCAGAAGCTTCAGAAAAAGCATACATGGCTCAATCTTAAAATTTAGGCATAGTAGTTTCCTCTCTCAGGGTAGTTAAAAGGTATTTTAGAAACCCATTAAAATAAAAAAAAAAAAAAAAACACTTCTTTAAGAAAAAAAAAAGTTTAAATTTATCTGTACAGGTATTTTCAATGAATTTCAACAACTCTGTCAAGAGTCCTTTAGCAGCATCATAAAATTTTAATCATATGTTTTACAGTGACACTTTTTTGCCACAGATACTTAAGAATATTATAAACATTCAGGATCTGATGGTTAATTATAAACAATCACATTGTTTTCTTCATGGAAAAAAAAATAATAAGAGTTTAAGTGGAAAAGAAATACTCTTCTTCATTCTGAAAAGTTCTCAATATGTCACTGAAGTCTTAGTTCCACTGCTAGCATGATTTGCCACAAACACCAAAGAGGAGAATTATTATTTGGGTTGGATGGGAGAGAAATCTGTCTGTTCAGAATGTACCTTGTTAGAATATTGAACGTACCTGGCAGAGAAGATAGATCATATTGCATTTAAGAGGCAGCCTGCTCCCAAGACAAAGAAAGCAATGAAGATCAAGCCTTAAAGAGACCAAAATCAGCTTCTAAACACAGTTATCTGTGACAAGAAAGGAATGAAGAGAGGATAGACGTAAGAGTCCTTAATAACACAGGAAATGAATACCATTTGTATCTACATTAGTTAGAAAAAAACAGACATTGCTAAGAGCCCTCTTGGATAGACATTGCTAACTTCACTAACTCATTGAAAAAAAGGATCATGAGAGATATTTGAGGAGGTTAATATACAAGAATATAAATGGAGAGAAAAATCTATACTTTAAAAAAAGTTAATTACTCTTAAATTTGACTTGTATATCTCTGATGATTTTGAAGCCAGCTTTAATGGTTAAAACAGGGATAAATGGCAACATGGTACATCTAGTTACATTTACTTCCATAAATCTTACACATCAGAGGCTTTTTCTTTCCTCTCACTCCATACTCAGATCAGAGTTTCAAGACATAGTTCCTTTTATTAATTATATAACTTATATTGCACAGACCATAAATGATGTAACTCACAACCAATATCCTAAATTGCAGGTAAAGATGGTGTTCAGCTTCCTGCCATTCAGGTACATCAATTTAGTTTGAGTCTGGTGATGACCTGATATCCACTTACCACCATTAAATATTACTACATTAAATATTAGCACATCCTTGCCACTTTCAGGTAGTGCCCCAGCATCACAGCTTAATCCATGGCCTCTAATTCTGTTTAAAAGCTCCAAAAGTCCACATGCCAAAAACAAACTTTTGATTGCTATGGAGAACTAGTTCAGGGTCTAGAACAGCAGTATGTCCAGGCAGTAGTGTGTGAAACTGAGTAGCCATACACAGTTAAATGAACTTGCTGCTTCTGATTTGGTGATTTCATTCATTCATTAAAACAGCCATCCAGCGTGGTTGAACAACAAAAACAGATGCCCCAAACTAAAGAAACTTTTCATGGCAAAAGTACCTTAGCCTCTCTATCCTGCATATTCAGAAGGATTACATCAGCATGATTTTAAGCCAGCACAACACAGGGATTGTTAATATGATCAGAAATTGCACAACATGGTTTTTCATTGCCAGAGTGCACTTCATCTCTCGCCCACAGCTGTTCAAGGCTCCCTGCACCATCCCCTGCAGAGCTGTGAACAAGCTCTTTCAGCTCGGGCATACTGGCAGAAAAGGACAGCCAATACTTACAGTGCTCCTGCACTGCCTACTTCATGTCAACAGATCTTTACATTTATTATGGTTAAATCATAGCAATAATACCCATTCTTTACAAAAGACAGATTATATATCTTCTTCACATTTGCAGCTGGCAGTTATATCCATAAACATCAGATGCACACAATAACATGTATAGGTTCATAATTCTATCAGCAGGAGAAATTGTACCTTGGTTTGAAGAACATCTAGGGATACCAATACCTGAAGTAGCCACAGAGAGCCCAATGCCACAGTTTGCTTACTGCATTTAACATTTCTCCTTTCCCAGGGAGAACAGGAAATTAAAAATATTATCCTTCTTAAGTTACTCAGCACTCCAGAATACTTCACCTCCTGGCACCTTTGCTACTGTTTGCCCTTCAGAAGGAAACAGAATCAGTCCAGACACCTCCTCTCCCGAAAAGAAGACTAAAATAAAAACCAGACATCTAGTAACCATTCCTCACTCTTCCCTATGCCTTTCCTAAGTTACCTCCCCTCTCTAAAAAAAACACACCTTTCATGGGTCCTCCACAACTACTACTCACCTGGCACCAAAACCTCTTCTTTTACAGCAGCTGCTTCCAGGGAGATCTTTGTCACAGCAGGAAATCATCATGCTCTTCATTAAACCCAGCCAAGTTGCTACTACCCTACCCTTCTTAAAGCAAGAATTGAATGGCTTAGGAATAAAATATACAACTTTTTGAAAATTTGAAAGTATCAAACTTGATTTTCCATGTGTTCATATGTGCTATTAAAAATAAGAAAAAAAACCCAAACCCCAAAACCAACCTTAATGTAACGTTTCACCAGTCATTCAATGTTTGACTTCCAGAAAAGCACTTTGTGAGATCACAAAATAATTCTTGCAGTTGCTGGAGGATTAAACTTTGTTACCATTTTCTTAAAGGTACTGTAGCCAAATAACACATGAAATGTAGCCAGATTTTATGATCTTAACTTCTGCTAAAGGCATTTAAGTATTTATAGGTAGTTAAAGATAATGTTTAGCTGATGGGGAAAAATGCAGAATACTTCTATGAGATATTTAAAATAATTTGCAAGGACACAACACGGAATGGTGGGAGCTATGTAATATAACTTTAAATGAGCAACAATCTTGTCCTAGTTGTGAATGACAACGTACTAGTCAATGCAGTGACACATAGACATGCCGTAAATCTAAAGTAAATTGGCTTCTAGAAATTCAGTTTCACATCCTTTAAACTTTCACTCTCAATTTTCAGGTTGCTGCCATAAATATGTAAAGTTTTGATTGATATGTAAAGTTTTTTTTGTAATGGTTTTGTACCATTACAATTTGTAAAGGTACAAATACATTAACAATCAGAGTATTAAGCTAATTTTTTTTCTGTAGCTCTAAGTCAGTTGCTTTACTATCGCCTAATATTCGTATTTCTTTTCACATAATCACCTCAGAGAAATTAACTGATACACTGATAACATTTTGTCACATCTGAAATAACATTCTGGAAGTAGTTAGAAACCTTCATGATTCAGCTTTCTGCAGCTTCCTTCTTTGCATGTACCTGTCATGTTTCTGCCTCTAAAGGAGTCTAAACATACATTGAATCATGAAACACACAGAGACAATAGATTTTAAAAATATTTATAAACTAATGAATTCCAGATAGTTCATGATTATTCATGCACAAATCATACACTGAAGTGAAATGAATTATTCAGTTAGATTATGGCTCTGGTATCTTGAATCAATTATTACAGGTTTCGTTCCTTTTGAGTCACTCTGGATAGCATCAATCATGGTTAACATGGCTAGAATGTACTGTTCGACAAATCATGAGGTTCCGGAGAGTTAGAAGCAGAAAAATAATTTTCAGTTGTATATTTTTTTTCTTTAATCACTTACAATTCATTAGCTATAAACAGAAAATTCACCTAAATGAGAATGGAATGAAGCATTTTCCATTGTTAAATTGAAGTAAGTAAAGCCATTAAAATATTGCAGGCAATTATAGTTGTTTCTGCCTTACTCTCTGTCTCTTAAAGGAGAAGTAAAATGTTGTTATGAGTTGTGTTTTTTTTTTCTTTCCTTCACAAATATCTAGGTTAAAAGTACACTTGCCTAAAATTAGTTGTATTTTTCTTTCTGGAAAGTACAGCTCACAAAGGAATGCCTTATGTTTACATGGAATACGACATTTTTCTTTTTCCTGTGATATTAGACCTCAGCTAGTCTACTGTTGGGGAATTTCCTATTTTTTATTTTTCACAAAGCCTGTCAGTCATAATTACTTCCTACATACTTATGGAAAAGCAGGTGGATTACAAAAGAAAATAGAATCCCATTTGCACTACAAATACCCCCAGAAAAATGTGTCACCTGAGGAAAAGAAGGACTACCTCGGGTTATAAGGTCACTTTCTTGGGTTTAAATGTTAAAAAAATCTATTTTCTGATAAGATTTTATGAACAGTGGTGAAAGAAATTATCATAAATTGTGAATTGATTTCACCTGTTTTCTATTACTAACATGACCTTCAGTATAATGACCTATCACTTCCATACATGACCTTTATTTGTATCTCTCTTTTCACTTATTTACATTATACATGAATACAGAACAGGGACTAGCTGAAGTCTTCTTCTATGACTCAAAATATTTTCAGATTAAAATTTTCTACTAATTATTATTTTTGCTGGGCAAAGTGTCTTTTATTCTTTCTTACTATACTATGTGATTTGATTCAAGTTCTAAGAAATTGTGCCTTCACAGAATCTTAAGGGGTTGGAAGGGACCTTGAAAGATCATCTAGTCCAACCCCCCTGCCAGAGCAGGAGTTGGTCACACAGGAACTTGTCTGGGTGGGTTTTGAATGTCTCCAGAGGAGACCCAACAACCCATCTGGGCAGCCTGTTCCAGTGTTCTGTCACCCTCACAGTGAAAAAATTCTTCTTTGTGTTTCTTTGGAATCTCTTATGTTCCAGTTTATACCCATTGCCCATTATCCTATCATGGGACATCAATGAGAAGAGCCTGGCTCCATCCTCCTGACACTCACCCTTTACATCAACATTAATCATGTCACCCCTCAGTCTTTAAGCTAAAGAGCCCCAGCTCCCTCAGCCTTTTATCATAAGGGAGGTGCTCCACTCCACCGTCTTGATGCCCCTGCACTGAACTCTCTCCAGCAGCTCCCTGTCCTTCTTGAACTTCCTTGTAGTTTTAAAGGATGCTAATAAAATATTTTTTTACAGTCTCCTTCAGGAGCTAACACTTTGTTTTCTTGGCACTGCTGGGAAGTCTTTTATGTTCCACATTTAAAGCAATGACTGGCTAGGATACTTCCTTGGTTAGGGAAGTTACTTAGTTTTATATAACCTAAGGCACTGAAAGGCTTCCAAGGCAGAAGGGGGAATGGTAGGTCATGTCACTGTGTATAAAGTGCCAAGAAATCCATGTGAGTTGAAATTCTACTGTTTGAATTGTTGCCTCATCTTGACTGCTCATTGAAAAAAAGCTGGGTGTGAACCACTGCTGGTGCATGCTGGTTACCGTTGAAAAGAAAGGCAGAATGGAGAGGAAAATACAAGAGGTCACACCCTGTACATTGCAATATCAGGGAATCAGGACTCCAACGTGCATCATGGAAGGCATCACTTCACTGTGGAGACACAGACACTCCTCTGTTTATTATAGGAATTACTCCTATATTTTTAGGAGTAGAAATATATATCAGAAGTTGTTGTCGTGGATGTACTGGTTTAGGCCCATCAGGGAGCAAAAGACCACGATTAGCCTCAAGTACCAAAGACCTGAGGATTGCCAAAGGGCAAGGAGAGTTTAATTGCTGCTTAAGGTCCAGGACAAAACAGACCAGGCTACTCAGCTTGGGGAAGAATTTAATGCAACCCCAACTAAAGCATAACTATAAAATCCCAAAACACNCACCTCCTGCCAAGCACTTCAAATTCTCATCCCTAAATAGTGATGGCAGAATTGCCAGATTGGCCCAGCCGGGCCAGAGGTGGCTCTGAACCCAGGAGCTGGGGGAAAGTCCAAAACCTCTTAACGAGTCTTCACTGCAACCCGCTTCCTCTGTTACCAAGCAAAACCAGCTCCTTGTTAAACCTTGACAGTGGAGTTTTCATAGAATTGAAAGTAAAAGCCTATGTAAAAATGACTATGTAATATAGGAATAAGAGGCATAGTTGCTCTAACATAATTTATAAAGTTATATAAATACTTGCAATGTTACTACAATCAGATGATATCATTAATAGTCACTAAACGTCAACAGCATTAGGTAACAGAGGCTTAGGCATGTAACATATTTTGATTATTGAAGCAGATATGTAAGCATTCTAATAGACATGCCCAGCCTAAAACAAATGGGGATAATTTTGCTTGTTTTAAATATCTTTCATGAAAGGGTAAATGAAGTAAAATCACTTTGCTATGGACTAAGCTTTCTTATTTACCATTCCACAAACTGGTTTTCTATTAGTCAAACCTTTGAAGACATCTGTAAGTTGTGTCTTTGTCGTACAGTCAAAACTCCAGCTATTTTTGTTCCCATTACAAACGCTTTTAGCCTTAAATTTTTCCTCTGTCATTTTTTATATTGCTATAGGGCTTATAAATTAGCAAACATAAAAACAGATGTCACAGATCACACAGATCCTAAAATTAAGAATTCTGTGTGTCACCTTGTTCATTTTTTTTATCTTATGCAATCACATATACAGAAAAGGCAACAAAAGATGAGCTACCAGAGACCAGAGTCCAATCCTAAATACTCAGTTTACACGTATTGGAGTAAGAATTTAATTTTATGAAAAATAGATATATATGTTAAAGATACCCTTGCCTTCTGTTGTCTTCACCAATACGGTTTCAACACGATATTTTAATTATTTTTCTTATTTTTATTAAATAGTTACTTTCTTCATAAGATCTTCACTGCTCTAAGAGTTCCACATGGCTATTTTTTTAAATGAGAGAGGATTCCTCAACTGTTTTAACATTTTTGTTGAACAATGAAACCTTAATAATCCCAAAGTAGGAGAGACAGAAATTCTTCCAGACTCAAGGCAGAATCTCATCCTGCTGAAGCAGGAAGTAGAATCTATATGTTTACACAAAGGGGAATAAAAAAAAAAAAAGAAAAGGAAAAAAAAAGATGGGGAGAGGAAGCTGTGAATAATTGGCAACAGATTGAAAATGTATCCTATGCAGTATGCTCCAAAGAGACAAGACCAGGGGACTAGGTAGAGATCCTAAAGAAGCATTTGCATTTCACGTTTTCTGAAGCAACAGCTTAACACCAATAATCATGCAATCCTTTGACAATCCAACTCTGCGACAGTTTCATGGACAGAATAGTGAAATGCTAAATTGCACACTACATAAGGGTGTTAAGTAAGATAATACTCTAATACATGTAATATTAACACATAGGTTAACCAGGTATCAGATGTTACGTATGTGCTAAGAAAGATGCTTTCATTTGCTTGAAATTCAAGTGTTTATAATTCACTAATTTTCTTACATGTGCAAGTTTTATTATGAAACACTGGTTTTATTCTTTTGCTTAAGGTTCCTACTTGTAAACCAAGACCACCTTAATTAGTTAGAGACTGTACATAGAAATAAAAAACAATCCCTGCCCCAAAGATCTTACAAGCCAATCATAACAGAAAACAGATGGGCAGACAGATGGGGGAACAGAAGGAAATAATGAGACTTCTTTGATGGATATAAAAATGTAATTAGGCTGATAATTTACCTACACATGGTAAAGTTTGCCATGAATATGATGCTACTGAAAGATTTTTTAGAACTTCTACATTACAGCCCTTTCTTTCTCCTGCTGTAACAAGGGCACTCCTGCCACAAAAAAATAGCACAGTTCAGGAGCAGTTACTGCTCAGTAATTGCTTGTTCATGTAGATTTTGCTTAAATGTCTCTTGAAAATTAGCCACCTTCTGAGCCTTTTCACAGTGGGGAGATAGGCAGAGATAGCGTGTAAAGCTTTTGCTACTATTCTATTTTGCTATGAGGCATCCTCAGTTTGATATCACTCTGAGAACCATGCTTCGTAAACACGGGAAAAAGAAATAATCAAGCCCCATTATTTTAATATTAAGGTACTATTCATAGAATCACAGAATCATAGAATGGTTGTGTTGGAAAGGACCTTTAAAGATCATCTAGTCCAAACCCTGTGCAGTAGCAGATTCACCTAGATCAGGTTGCATAGGAACATGTCCAGGCAGGTCTTGAAGACCTCCAAGGAAGGAGACTCCACAAACCCTCTGGGCAGCCTTTGCCACTGCTCTGTCACCCTCACAGTGAAATAGTTTTCTTTTGTATTTAAATGGAACTTTCTGTGTTCCAGCTTCATCCCATTACCTCTTGTCCTGTTGCTAGCTACCATAGAAAAATGGGATGCCCCAACCTCCTGACAACCATCCTTTAGATATTTATAATTGTTAATAAGACCTCCCCTAAGTCTCCTCTTCTCTAGACTAAACAGCCCCAGTTCCTGCAGCCTTTCCTCGTATGAAAAATGTTCCAGTCCCCTGATCATCTTGGTGGCCCTGTGCTGGATTCTCTCCAGAAGTTCTCTATCCCTCTTGAGCTGGGGAGCCCACAACTTGACACAGGACTCCAGATGAGGCCTCACTAGGCCAGAGGAGAGGGGGAGCAGAACCTCCCTTGACCTGCTGGCCACACTCTTCTTGATGCATCCCAGGATGCCATTGGCTTTCTTGGCCACAAGGGCACATTGCTGGCTCATGGTTAGCTTATTATTTCATAAGTAATTTTCTCTCAAAAAAAAAATTAGAGACAAGCACCCCACCAATGCTACATTTTTAGCACTGCTACATTGTAGCACTGTAGCCACTTTAAGCAGGAGGTTGAAATTAACTCCTGACTGTAATAAGTTTGTAGGTCTTTAGATGTTCATTTACTTTCAATCATATTTGTGAAACTTTGATTTAGTAGAAACTGAAGATATGATTTTGTAGTGTATTAAAGAGTCTACTTCAAAGATGGTTGTATCATCTTTTGTTTTTTACATGAATTAAACTTTAGCTCCACAAGAGAAACAATTATCAAGTTAAACAAGACAACATATATTTGCAATTTTTGTTTCATACTACACTCACAGAACATCTGTTCATCTACAAAACTGACTGCATGACTTTGTAAGGTTAAAAAATATACTACAACATTTCCAAATTGGTATTCTGTGTTTTACTGTCTGTTTTCCTGTTAAAAACAGATATATTGGCCTGTAATATGAATTTGGTTAGCATACATTCTTTCTAGAATTTAGGTGAGACATTACAAAGTCTCTTTGATTTTAAAATGCATGTGAAACTCTTGATGTTTCCCAGAAATGCTTAAATTTTCCAATACTTCAATTCTGAACATGGAGAAAAACATGTTTAAAGTAGCACTTTATTAATATTGTTTTGTTCTTTTGCTTAATGTTTCTACTTATAAACCATGATTTAACAAGCACGATTGTTGAATCATGACTGAAATGCAAGGTAGGAGTGATGAAAATTATATATGTGCATAGATTCTGTTATGGGAGGCAACACTAAAGCACTGCTCACAACTTCACTCTGGATAAAATGTTGCACAGGCTAATGCACTGGAAAAAACACCCAAAACCCAAAGAACTTCTGATGAAGGATCAGATCATGTGAAGTTATAACCGTTTTTGATGGTCAGTGACCAACATTTCCCACAAAAGAGTTCTCTGGGACAATGTTATTATCAATCTTTACATCAAAGATCTGTGGTATTTAATCTCCTAAGCATCTGGGATTCTTCATGTAAGTTCTAGATGCCAACATTTATTTTTCTTTTTTTTTCTTTTTCATGCACAACTCCTAGTTTTGCTTCTCTTTCATTTGCAGAGATTAGGAAAAAAGATCAATTCACAACTGGCCCCACTGAATTGAATACAAAGCTACTGCTGACTTCAGTGTGAAAGAATTTCTTGTGATTTTTTTTTTCCCTGCCTCACAGAAGTGCTGTCAAGTGTCTTAGAGTAAAAACAACGCATGTATTTTGTGTGAATGAGCAAGAGCTAATGGTGCTGTGGTGGTTTAACCCTGTCTGAGTGCCAGATACTCACCAAGTTGTAATATCACTCCCTTTCCTAAACTGGATAGGGGAGGAGAGAAATATAGTGAGAGATTTGTGAGTCAGGATAAGGACAGGGAGATTGCTCAGCAATTAGCATCATGGGCAAAACAGATTCAACTTTGGGAGAAAATGTTTGGTTAATAATAAACTATAAGAACAGGGAGATGAGAAATAAAACTAAATCTTAAAACACCTCCCCCCACCCCTCCCTCCTCCAGGACTCTTTTTCCTTCCCCTCCAGCAGTGCAGGAGATGGAGGATGGGGGTTGCAGTCAGCTCATTACAGATGGACTTTGCCAGTGCTTCCTCTCAGAGGGAGGTCTCCTCACACTTCCCACTGCTACACTGTGGGGTCCCTCCCTACATAAGACAGTCCTTCATGAACTTCTCCATGGGCTTCCCACAGGCTACAGTTCCTCACAAACTGCCCCAGCATGGGGCCTCCCATAGGGGCAGCTCCTCACACCCTGCCCCAACATGAGTCACACACTGGGAGAACAGTCTTTCAGGCACTGACTGCTCCAGCCTGAGTCTCTCACAGGATCACAAGTCCTGACAGCAAACCTGCTCTCACGTAGGCACCTCTCTTTCCATGGGCTCCCAGGTCCTGCCAGGAATAATGTGGGCTTCCCATAGAGTCACAGCCTCCTTCAGGCATCCACCTGCTCCGGCGTGAAGTCCTCCACAGGCTGTTTCCCAGTAGCCTCCATGTACTGCAGAGGCACAGCTACCTCATCATGGTCTACACCACAGGTCACAGGGGAGCCTTTCTTTCAGTGCCTCAGCACCCTCCTCCCCCTCCTTCTCCATTGACCTTGTTGTCTGCAGAGATGTTTTCACATTCTCACTACCTGTCACTGCTGCAGTTTAGCAGCTACACAGCAACTTCCTCTCATCCCCAAAAAGATTATTCACAGGGGCATTATCTCCATCACTAATTGGCTAGGCCTGGGTCAGCTGCAGGGTCCAGCTTAGGATTTACTGACATTAGCCCTGTCAGCTACAGGGGAAGCTTCTGGCAGATCTTTGTTTAAATAAGCCACTTCTGTATACATCCCGCTACCAAAAACCTGGCCCAGGCAAAACCACTAGAGGAGCAAATCAGATAGTATTTTAACAGTAATAATAACTGGTGAAAACCTTCCTCTTGAAACATGTATGCAGGCCACATTCATTTTTTTCTTCAGATTCAGTTACAATTTAAGATTTGAACAACATTGGTACACTAAAAGTTTCTGACAGTTATTATTAAACCAATGTTACCTTGTAATAGCCATAAACTATAGCCCACAGAACTTTTTGGTCCCTATTAGTAATTATTTCAATAATTTCCCCTCTCCCTTTCCTTTCTACATTTTTCCTTCTTTTCTTATGTATGGGACTCAGCCTTATCTGTATTGGTCAAATTCCCATTTCCTGTGATATTCGTCTCTATCCTGAAATGCCCGGTTGATTGCAAGCTTAGTCTGCAATTAACTATATATGTTGGCAAGAACAACTTCATTAGGCAACATAACCAAGAATCTGATGATTTCAACCTCACTAAAGGCTACTTTATCCAGATAAAAACAGTATTTATATTTACTCTTTTACCATCTCTGTTGACCTACAAAGTTTTGCTTGCTATCTCTTAACCTATCCTTCTCCTGTCAGAGAATGACCACATAGCACCGGACTTATCTCTTCCTCTGTCAAAAGTTTGGTAAAGAAGTTACAGATAACCTCTGAGTGGCTTGCCTTCTAGATAGTGAAAAACCACAGTATTTTCCACATAACCAGAGAAATGAAAGAGGTGTCAGAATATGAGCTTTAATAATGTTGCCATTTTGCTGAGTTACAGCAAATTTTGTGTCCTTGTAGGTAACTGTTCTGAAAAGAAAATGGTAATGCAAAATTGAGCGTTTCTTCAACATATCTAATACACAAAACACACACACATTCTGTTTCATTTTCAAGAGATGAAGGTAAACTACATGAAGGTTCTTTGCTTACTCAGACACATTTTTTTTTCATCATGTTTGCTACTTCCCTTGATGCTGCCAAATGTGTCACATGTTGCTGTCTTTTGAATGTCTCACAAATGTAAAAAGCTAGCAAACAGCTTTCTTTTTATGCTTCAGGCCTTGACCTTGATACTGCCATAACTCAAAACTCTCCATCTGGACTACTTAGGTTCAAAAAATATGTCTAAGGACTCTTCCTTTTGTTTAGTAGCTTTTTGAAAAGTAAAATAAGATCCTCTGAGACTGAACACTGCAATACAAAATGGACAATACATTAACACATTTTTATTGTCTTACTTCACTGCTTGACTCATGTCACAATTACATAGTGTACAATGCAATAGAGTCCAATGCAGAATGTAATCAGAAATTCTGAAATATTCTGCTCTCGCAAGATAAAAAAATATCAATATTCCTTACATTTTACAAGTATTCAGATCATAATATTTTAAAAGAACCTTAAATTTATCACTAATGTGATTTTCAGGGATGAATTTAGCTCTAGTTTCCAGTGAGGAATGGTGGAAATGCAATTTTTAATAATTTAAGTTTTGAAACAGCTTATTGTTCTACATGTCTTTCTAGACATTTGAAAGGTTATAAGATTTTAATAATTGAATTTTAGAGAGATTGATTTTATATCAATGTAATTTGCAACATTTAGAACCGGTTCCATTTATCTTCTGATTTTATAGATACTGAACAGTTGTGTTATGTAGGGCACAAATGGCTTCAAGTGTTTCATAAAATCTAATAAAAATTGAGCTGTTTCAAAGGAAAAGTAGATCTTATAAATGTGTCATGTAGCTAACCTTAAGCCTCTAAATGTTTCACATTCTGAATTGCTTCCTTCTAAAAAAACTAAAAGAGAACAGAATTTCAGCAAGATTTGCAGCCACAAAATATAATCATAAAATTAAGCTAGTGTTAAAAAGGAATAAGCTGTTACTGATAGTGCTCAATAATATAAGGCAGATAGGACGATGGAGGATATAATATTGACTTTCAGCCATCAAATCAATGAGATACATTTTAAGAAGCCAATTCAAAGTGAAATAATAATAGATTTATTTTAGAAAGACAACTGTATACATTATTAATCTTTAACAGTCAGAACACAACCAAACTTCTCTGTAGGCTGGACAAATCATCAGAAGCTTATACTGAAGTCTCATTATCTGATTGGGAATAGAAAGTCTCTCAGCTGCAAGATTTGGTTACCATATTGGTAACAAAGCAGATGGGCAGCAAGAAAGCATTCCGAAGCACATTATGTACCAGTCCCCAGGACAATACACCTATTTCGTTATGGGGTTTTCTGCATGTGAGCTCTCCTGTTTCATTTACATGAGAACTGGGACTGGTATATTGTCACCCCTTTTTGCTTGTTAACAGCAGGGAAGGAGCTGCAGTGCTGGCCCCAGCAAGCAGTTCTCAAAACACCCCACAGTTCCGAGTTGGACCCACCTCCAGCCTGGTCAGGCTAATCTGGCCATCATTATTTAAGAAGGGAAATCTGAGCCAGCAGAGGAGGTGAAGGAGTGGTACAAGATGGAGGCAACAATGCAGATCACACAGTCAGGAGAAAGGAAGAAGGAGTGCTAGACTGGAGACTCCTCTGCAATCCATGGCAAGAATGCAGGCTGTGCTCCTGCAGCCCATGGAGGGCAATGACAGGGCTGAGAGCCACCAGCAGCTCCAGGTGAGTGTGCCCAAAAGGGCAGGAAACTGTGAGGAGGCAGCCATAGCGCAGGCTGTGCTAAAGAGCCTGCAGGCTGCAGAACAGACCCACATGAAAGGCAGAGAGAAGCTCCAGCCCTTGGGAGCAGAGCAGCCCATGTATGAGGTATCCCACAGTGGAGCGAGGAGGACCTGCCCTGAGGAGAGACAAATGGCAGGAGCCATCAGGAAAAGACTAACCAAAACCCCTGTTCCCTGCCCCTCTGAGCTGTTCAGCAGGGGAGGAGATAAAGACACCTGGATCAGGGCTCTGAGCCTGGGAAGAGGGGAGGGGTGGAGGGAAGGCAATCTTAAAGGGCTGGTTGTGCGCTGGTTGTGCGCTTCATCATTGCATCACTCTATGGTGTTTTCTGTTTGTTATGTTTTTGGGGTATTATGTTTTGGGTGTTT
>WBNH01007911.1:66427-147554 GCA_013401255.1 Urocolius indicus | reverse complement strand
GAAGCACATTATGTACCAGTCCCCAGGACAATACACCTATTTCGTTATGGGGTTTTCTGCATGTGAGCTCTCCTGTTTCATTTACATGAGAACTGGGACTGGTATATTGTCACCCCTTTTTGCTTGTTAACAGCAGGGAAGGAGCTGCAGTGCTGGCCCCAGCAAGCAGTTCTCAAAACACCCCACAGTTCCGAGTTGGACCCACCTCCAGCCTGGTCAGGCTAATCTGGCCATCATTATTTAAGAAGGGAAATCTGAGCCAGCAGAGGAGGTGAAGGAGTGGTACAAGATGGAGGCAACAATGCAGATCACACAGTCAGGAGAAAGGAAGAAGGAGTGCTAGACTGGAGACTCCTCTGCAATCCATGGCAAGAATGCAGGCTGTGCTCCTGCAGCCCATGGAGGGCAATGACAGGGCTGAGAGCCACCAGCAGCTCCAGGTGAGTGTGCCCAAAAGGGCAGGAAACTGTGAGGAGGCAGCCATAGCGCAGGCTGTGCTAAAGAGCCTGCAGGCTGCAGAACAGACCCACATGAAAGGCAGAGAGAAGCTCCAGCCCTTGGGAGCAGAGCAGCCCATGTATGAGGTATCCCACAGTGGAGCGAGGAGGACCTGCCCTGAGGAGAGACAAATGGCAGGAGCCATCAGGAAAAGACTAACCAAAACCCCTGTTCCCTGCCCCTCTGAGCTGTTCAGCAGGGGAGGAGATAAAGACACCTGGATCAGGGCTCTGAGCCTGGGAAGAGGGGAGGGGTGGAGGGAAGGCAATCTTAAAGGGCTGGTTGTGCGCTGGTTGTGCGCTTCATCATTGCATCACTCTATGGTGTTTTCTGTTTGTTATGTTTTTGGGGTATTATGTTTTGGGTGTTTTATGTTTTTGTTTGATGGTGGATTTGTTTTTGTTTTTCTTCCCCAAGTTGAGTAATCCTATCTATTTTGCCTGGGACGATAAGCAGCTATTGAGCCCTCCCTGTCCTTAGAGCATTCTAAAGGCCCTTGGTACTTATGGCTAATCACAGTACTTTGTTCTTAGTTGAGCCTAAACCTGGACATGTGTACAACCAACATGCTCAAACTCAGTTAAAGTCCAATGTTTACATTAGCATATTTTTTTCCGTGTTTGTCACATGTCAAGAAGTAGTAAGAGCTGAACTGTCTGAGGGAAACAGCTGGTAGAAAGGACTAGGAAGATAATGAAAAGAGATAGAAGTATCAAGTAAATTATGATACTGAGAGGTAGTTTGGGCAGGTGATATGAGTGAAGAGATATTGAACTTGCTGTTACAGGAAAAAATAATTAGAACTAGGAAAATATGGTACTTCTTAGGCACAGGAGTGGCTACTATTATTTTCTTTCTTTTATTACACCAGTATTTTATTATTCTGCTGTCAACTCTAGATTTTCTTTCCCTTTCTTCCTTATGCTTTGTCCTGTGCATATTTTCCCCTTAACTTTCAGTCTTCATTTAATTAACTCTCTTTCAACAACTCATCTTCCTTCTCCTCTTGCCTCAGCTTCAAAGGCAGCTGATTCTTGTTCAGGAGTGATATACCATGTTTTCTAAATATTTACTTAAAGTATCTCTTGGTTTCAGCTCAGATAGAGCTATTTTTATTTTTTGTAGCTGCAACAGAACTGTTTTTGATTTCTGCTGAAAACAGTGTTGATAACACAGCAATAGTTGGAGGCCTGTATCTAGTAGTGTCCTTCAGGGGTCAATGCTGGTGCTGTTCAATATATTCATTAATGACCTTGATAAGGGAACAGAAAAGTTTGCTGATGATACTAAACTGGGAGGAGTGGCTGACACACCAGAAAGCTGTGCTGCCATTCAACAAGACCTGGACAGGCTGGAGAGTTGGGCAGGGAGAAATCTAATGAAATTCAACAAGGGCAAGTGTAGAATTTTGCATCTGCAAAAGAAGAACCCCAGTTACCAGTATAGGTTGGGGAATGAACTCTTGGAGAGTAGTGTAGGGGAAAGGGACCTGTGGGTCTTGGGGGACAGCAGGATGACCATGAGCCAGCAATGTGTCCTCATGGCCAAGAAGGCCAATGGCATCCTGGGGTGCATTAGAAGGGCTGTGGGCAGTAGGTCCAGAGAGGTTCTCCTCTCCCTCTACCTGCCCTCCAGTTGCTATATGAGAATTGTATCCATTTCTGGGCCCCTCAGTTCAAGAAGGATAAGGACCTGCTGGAGACAGTTCAGGGCCACAAAGATGATTAAGGGAGAGGAGCATCTCCCTTATGATGAAAGGCTGGGGGAGCTGGGGCTCTTCAGCTCAGAGAAGACTGAGGGGTGATCTCATTAATGTTTACAAATACATAAAGAGTGAGTGTCAGGAGGATGGAGCCAAACTGTTCTCAATTATGTCCAATGATAGGACAAGGGGCAATGGGTACAAGCTAGGACAGAAGAGGTTCCAAAGAAACATAAGAAAAACCATCTTCACTGTGAGGATGACAAAGCACTTGAACAGGCTGCCCAGATGGATTGTAGAGTCTCCTGCCCTGGAGACATTCAAAAGCCACCTGGATGAATTCCTGTGGGACCTATTCTAGATGGCATGCTCTGGCAGAAGGGTTAGACTAGATGATCATTTGAGGTCTCTTCCAACCCTTAAGATTCTGTGATTTTGTGATTCTGTGATGTTTTAGTTATTGCTGAGCGTTGCTCACACAGAGTGAAGGCCCCTTCTGCTTCTAAACCTGCAAATATGCTGTGGGTGCACAAGAAGCTAGGAAGAAGCATGGTCAGGACGGTTGACCAAAACTAGCCAAAGGCATAAAATCATACCACAGAATGACATGCTGAGCATATAAACTCAGCAGTGGGTGGGCAGGGAAGAGTGGATCGCTGCTTGGGCATCTGTCAGTGAGTGATTGTCAATTCTGTTCTGCATCATCTGGGTTTTTTTGTTGTTCTCTGGGTTTTTTTTAAATTATTATTAATTTTTTATTTATTTTTCATTTTTATATTCATCTTCATTAATATTTTATTTCATTTTAGTTAGCAAATTGCTCCAATCTCAACCTTTACGTTTTGGGTTTTTTTTTCCCTTTTTCTCTACTCCCTATCCCACTGGGGATTGTGGTGAGGGGTGAGTGAGAATCTGTGTACGGTGCTTAGTTCCTGGCTGGGTTAAACCACGACAGAATAATAGATTTGGTTTTAATAGCTCCACTTAAAAGCATCGAACTTGAAAATATTTCCTTGAATAATATTGTAGACATTTTCATAAAGAATTGGTGTTTTGAACATACAGATGAATGCGTTTGAACATGTGTCTGGAAGCACACTTAACATGAAGAGTAAGGGATAACATATTGTTATCCCTTGGGAATATATTATGTATTTGAAGATCAATATATATGTAATATATAACATATAAGTGAAAATGAGAACAACTGTCCTTAACACTGACAATCACAGGCCTCCAGTTCACCGTGTTTTCAGAACTGTGAGACAGGACCATGGACAGTAACAGGCGAGTCTCTGAAGCGCAGGGTGAGGCGGAGCACCAGGATTCAGATGTCGCCACGTTTCATCACTTCAAGCTCTTGACTGGATGACTGGATAAGACTTTCACTTCTATCATGGCCTATCTCCTAGTGTTTAAAATGCTGTATGAAACATTTGTTTTGTACCACAGATGTGTTTTATATTTATGCTTTGTTCAGATTTACATTCTACTTGTAAAGATCCAGTATTTTATCACTTTGTTTCTTCTCATGCTAATGCTTGAAGTTCTACTTACCTAGTTATCTTCTGTTACCCAGTGAATCTCAGATTTAATTATGAAACGTCACATTGGGAAGTAAAAAACAGTTGCTATATGAGAATTACTTTGCTTTACAGAAACCTGAACTTTCCTAACAGTTTTCCATGACATAAAAGAGGTTTCTTAAAACACCACCCTTTCAGATCTTGTCCAATCTCACCCATCAATAATTTCCAACAAAGACTTATACTAGATTATAAATTAAGTTCATAGTAAGAATAAAACTCATTACAGGGAAAATAATATTCTTATATTTGGAAATAAAAGCAACACTGACATATACAACATTGCCACCTTCTCCAAAATAATGATTTCAAAATCAATCTCTCATCACCTAAAACAGACAAAAGCTTTCTGTAATTATGTTCAATCTCACGTTTCAGGGCATAGAATCTATCACTGATGTACTTTCCCCACATTACTTTGCATGTATACTCCTGTTCATTGAAAGATTAAAAACAAGAAGAACATCAAGCTGAGCAATCAAGAGTTGATTTTGTATGCTAGTAGCTAGCTTGGAAACAAAAAGCTCTCAATCAGCTGTGATTTTCCTGTAATTTGAGTTACAGAGCCCTGGGAATGCATATCAGTACATTACATCTTCAATGCTGCATATTTTACTCTAAAAACTGAGGTTTGTTATACTTGATTATTTTTAGAGTCACAGACCATTACTACACATCTACGGTATCTATCATCATTATATCTGTGCTTAGAATTGTAGTGTTTACTTTTCAAAATCAAAGCTTTAGATTTACCTGTAGTTCATAGAATCATAGAATGGCAGGGGCTGGAATGGACCTACAGACATGATCCAGTCCAATTCCTCTGTTAAAGCAGGTCCACCTAGATCATATCACACAGGAACACACCTAAGTGAGTTTTGAAACCTCCAGAGGAAACTCCACAGCCTCCCTGAGCAGCCTTTGCCAGTGCTCTGTCATTCTTGCAGTAAATAGTTTCTCCTTATGCTTAAATGAAGGACATAACCATAATCTTGCAGATAACCACCTAAATCAGGATTAAATGAACCGAAGCCAATGCATTTGTAATGGTTAGAAACAGTGAACTCAGCAAGAGGTTAAATTTACCATCTCCTGGGGGAAAAGAGAATCCTTAATGCCTAGGGATTAGCAGTAACCTTTAAAAAATCACTTTAAAATCACTTTTCTATTTAAATTTGAGAAAAAAAATAGTTTTACATCCAAATGACTGCCTTGTAAACTCTTATTACTCCTTTAAGACATTTTATGGGGTAGATTTTATTCGCTTTCTTTACAAGAGCATCAATATTCTTGAGTAAAGAAGCACTGCTGTATGATATTTGGTTGGGTTTTTTTTGTTTTTTTTATTTTTTTTTTATTGTAACAAACTGAACCCTTAAAATTTCTTACTAACAGAATGAAAATCACTGAAAGAGACTATTTCTGAAAACAGACTTCTGCGGATCTTCTCTAAAACCACAGATGCTGAAGTGTTTCTGGACTTCATCTGAAAACCATAGTCCTCTATTTATGTTGTTCTCATTAGCAACTGTAGATACATGAGTTACTATTTTGTGGTATTTTATAGGAGCCATATAGATATTTCACATTCATAATCCCTTTTCCACTTTATCCATGGTTTTCCTCTCTGAGACACTGTGGCCCTATTTCAAATGCACTGATGCCTGCAATCTCATGGAAATTCTCCAGACAGTATACACTTCTGAGCAAAGAGTGTGTAGGAGATGAATTGGTCACGTTTAACAGCTGCAGCACAGCTATTTCTGGTCTGAAATGGGCTAGACAGGCTTAGATGTGCAAAGAAAAAAGTGTTTGCTGAGGTGTTATCATAGCAGTAGACACTGCTATATATGGCTTGCACACCTTGTGAATGAACATTCTTGATAAAAACTCAACTCCCTAAACCAGATTCATTTTTTAAAAAATAGAATATTCACACATTCATACGAGAAATTATTTTATCTTTTCTCAGGGGCACTGGGCCTCCTTATTTGCTATTATTGATCTTTCTAATGAAAAGATGCAGAAAACAAGTGAATCATGGTCTGAAACAGTAAAATTTTTTATATGGTAGAGTGAGTAGAGAATAATGAACTTTCACTAATACTGGTTCATATAATACCTCATTATTCATAGCGTGTGTATAGAAAGATGTCAGGTTAGAATGTGCGCTTTTGTCCTTGCACTCCATTTGTCTCTATTTGTAGAGAAAGAAAACTTGATGTCAGATTCCCAAATCATGCAGAAAATCAGCTTTTTTAAAAAAATTAAATATAGCCTTCTATTTCCCCAAATCCACTGTAAAACATTGTTCATGTTCAGTGCAACCCTCCCCAATTTGCTAAATTATATTAAATATCATTCCAGTAGATAAAACAATGGTTGAAGTTCTTGAAATAATTCTTTACCAGCCCAGAGCCTTGCAAGTTTCTTAACTATGGTAGGTATTGTATTTTAGTTACTAACCAACTCCAAAAGGCAGCAATTCCAAAGTGGAAAGAAATGTGACAAAACTGGTACCCGTTAGCAGATTCAATTTTAGTATAGATCTGTCAAAACTATCATCATATCAGTTGAGAATGTCTCACCTGAAATCTTCTCAACCCAAAATGCTTCATTTCCAAGTTTTAATATGTGTTCTGTCTTTTCTTAAAGCCAGATATATAAAAGTTTAGTCATAGAGTCAGCTGAACAGGTTACATTTTTTGTAAGCTTCATGTTAAAATGCTAACAAGTTATCATTATATATATTATCTGAGATGTAATTATCTATAATGACCTTTTCAGTGTATTTCTGATTTAGCTTTTAATATAGGAAAATTTCTATTCATTTATGCTTGCTAATGCACTGAGTCTTGTTACTTTAAACACAGACTCAAATGAGTCATTTAAAACTTCCAATGAAGAAAAAGGCAAGCAGGAATTTCTACATAAAACTGAACAATGTTCAGAAAATTAAGTGCCTGGTAATCTATGCTAGCCTTAAATTCTCTGACTGCATGAATCACTTACTCAGAAACAGGGAGGGAAAAATTTCACTTTACTTTTGTGAAATGACTCCAAGGCAACTGAAAAGCAAAGCTTTAATTCTTCTACTGAATTTAATATCAGAAAGCACAAGGGTTATTTTACCAATGTTCTGGATTCCACTAGAATTGCCTAATAACTAGCATCATGGCACATTTTTAAAGTGAATTTGTTCTCTCTGTACAGAACTTGTGACTGACATAGGTTATTTTACTCTATAGAGGAAAACCACTAATTTGGAGGTGAAAGCAGCAGTATTCTTTCTGTTTGAGCATCTCAGAACAGCAGCAATAGAATTCTTACTGCTAATTCTGTACATACTCTGCTATTTTAAGAGTTGCAGTACATTTTTTTTTTTTTGTGACAGCTTAGCTCACAGCATTATATTTTGCCACAGAAATTTAGGACCTGAGCCAAAATGGAGGCAGTGGAAAGGTTCCCATTGACGTCAGTGAGCTTTGGATCAGGTCCCAGATGGCTAAGGACTAGGCTTGCTAGATTACAATTTATGTACATCTACACTGACCCTAGAACATTCCAGGCAGGAAATTCCTCTTTTGCTTTTAAAATTGGTTTTAGCATCTTTTACCAGCAACTTTGAGGAAATAGTAATGAAGAAGATTAATTGTTTCACAATTCTGCCTTTAAGGGTATAAAAGTTTTCTCATTAAAACTAAGTAGTGTGTCTACAAATAAAGGAGGAATTTGACTAAAATCACTGAATTACAGTTGACAATGAAGTAATCATTTCAGTTTACTAAAAAATATTCTTTTGAAGTTTCAAGGTATTTACTACAAGCATTTTTCTAAGAGGTTAAAAATGTTACAAGTACAATGAGTCTGGCAGACACTAGCTAATACGATAGTGAATATGTTCAGTAGAACTAGCAAAGTAAAGTGACAAAACTTATTATCCTGTTGCTTTATTATCTTTATATGCTAAGCCTTTTTCTGACTAAATAATAATGTGTTTTGGCTTGCTACTACATAATTTGAGCTTCCATTTAATTTTTTGTATTGTTTTGTGCCACTTCTGCTTACTTCTATAAAAAAAATGGACAACTCCTTTTTCACTTTAATATTATACCTTTGGGTGAGATACATTGTTTTAATGGGATGCAACTCATAAGCACCTAGTATTCATAGCAGAGATGAATCACAGTTATATGTCAGAATAATGTGATGTACAATTTACATCATTACAGTGAATGATTAGTTTATAGTTAATTTCATTGTAATTTTCTAAATATTACTGATGGGCTCTCATATTCTAGTACTTTCTCAGATACTTTTGAAATAAAACAAACCAACTCACTAAATAAATATCAAAGACATTGTAGGAAGGTTGACATGATAGAAACAATTACTCACATTCAAAGAATCATAGAATAATTACGTTTGGAAAAGAACTTCATGATCATCAAGTCCAACTACTACCCTCACACTGTCAAGCCCATCACTAAAACCATGTCCCTCAGCACCTCATCTACATGTCTTTTAAATATCTCAAGAGATGGTGAGTTCACCACTTCCATGAACAGACCATTCCAACACTTAGTAACACTTTCAGTGAAAAAGTTCTCCTTAATGTCCAATTTAAACCTTCCCTGGTACAACTTGAAGCCATATCTCTTGCCTTATCATTCATTACTGGAGAGATCAACCCCCACCTAACTACAATCCCCTTTCAGGTAGTTGTACAGAACAATCATGTCTCTCCTCAGCCTCCTCTTCTCCAGGTTAAACACCTAGCTCTCTCAGTCACTCCTCATAAGACTTGCTCTCTAGATCTTTCACCAGCTTTGTTGAGCGTCTCTGGACGTGCTTCAGTGTGAGAGTCCCAAACAACACAGTACTCAAGGTGCATCCTCACCAGCATCAGGGGCACAGGGGCATAATCATTTTCCTGATGTTGGTCACACTGTTTCTGATACAAGCCAGAATGCCATTGGTCTTCTTGGCTACCTGGGCACACTGATGACTCATATTCAGTCAGCTGTCAATTAATGCCCCCAGGTTCTTTTCTGCCAGACAGCTTTCCAGCTGCACATCACTAAGCCTGTAGCATTGCATGGGCCTCGGCCCATTGATTCAGCCTGTCCAGATACCTCTGAAGAGCCTTCCTGCCCTCAAGCAGATCTACACACCTGCCCAGCTTGGCAACATCAGCAAACTTGTTGAAGGTGCACTCAATCCTTTCATCCAGATCATTGATAAAGATGTTAAACAGAACAGACCCCAGCATTGAGCCCTGGGGAACACCACTGGTGATCAGATTTAACTCCATTCACCACAAATTTCTAGTCCCAGCCATCCAGCCAGTTTTCCACCGTATACAGAGTAGGTCCATCCAAGCCATAGGCAGCCAGTTTCTCCAGAAATATGCTATGGGACACTATGTCGAAAGCAAGCTAATGAACATGGGAGACATTTTTATGATTGCAATAGAACATCTAATTTGAAAGAATAAATATCCTCTGAACACTGATTACTCATTTCATATAAAAGGTAATTTTATTTGCTTGTATTTCACAGAAAATTATATTGGTAGTCATATTTATTTCAAATAAATGGCTCTTCTCTACAGCTTTTATTTACCCTATAGGGAGTCACAACACTCAATGTTTTAGTCTCCCAAAGATTCTGGGAAGCATCTGTTTCAATTAAAATATTTTCCTTCAGAAATGTTGAATATTTAGCACTTACTCATAGGCATTTCATAGTTTAAGAGACAATTTATGGTAAAAATCACAGTGAAAACTTGGGAAAATTGTTTGACTTATTCTTGACTACAAAGTATTACAGTGTAGGAAAATACATACTGCAAAATGTAATGTCAGAAATATTTAGAAATGCATTTCTATACACACTTTTCAGTAATATGTGACATAATTTCACTGAATTTAGCTACAATGTCTTTGACAATATAATGGAGGGGGAAATACAATCATTCTTACCTTTAGTCTGTGGATGACTCACCCAACTTCTAACTTAGACACCATTTTAGACAGACCCTAGCAAAGACAGTTGGAATTAATAAATTTTACAAGAAGTGTAGAGTTAAGGAGGTAATTTCCTGAATTTAAGTATAGTTTCAGCCAAGTAGTGTTGTGGTGGTTTAGCCTGATGTCCACCCAGTCATAAAATCATTCTCCTCCTGAACTGGACAGGAGAGAGAGAAAAATATAACAAATGGCTTGTGAGTTGAGATAAGGATCGAGAGGTCACCCAGCAATTAGTGTCAAGGGCAAAACAGTCTCAACTTAGGGAGAAAAAGGTTTGATTTATTAAAGAAACAATACGAGCAGGGAGATGAGAAGTAAAATGGTCTTAAAAACACTTCCCCCCACCCCTCCTCTTCCTGGGACTCCCTTTCCTTCTCCTCCAGTGGCACAGAGGATGGGGGTTGCGGTCAGTTCATTACAAATGGACTTTGCCGCTGCTGCTTCTCAGGCAGAGGCCTCCTCATACTTCCCACTGCTACACTGTGGGGTCCCTCCCTATGGGAGACAGTCTCTCATGAACTTCTGCAGTGTGGGTCCTTCCCATGGGCCGCAGCTCCTCACACACTGCCCAGCGTGGGTCATCCACTGGGAGAACAGTCGTTCAGGGTCAGACTGCTCCAGCCTGGGTCCCCTCACGGGATCACAAGTCCTGACACCAAACCTGCTCCGGCGTGGGCACCTCCCCCACGGGCTGCCAGTGGATCTCTGCTTCCCGGTGGCCTCCATGGACTGCAGGGGAACAACCTGCTTCACCATGGTCCTCACCATATATCGCAGGGGAGCCTTCTTCTCGGTGTCTGGGCACCCTCCTCCCCCTCCTTCTTCACTGACCTTGGTGTCTGCAGAGATGTTTTCACATTCTCTATCCCTGTTGCTGCTGCCATTTATCAACTGTGCAACAACTTCTTTTCCTTCTCAAATATATTACTCACAGAGTTGTTATCTCCATCACTAATTGGCCAGACCTGAGTTGGGTGCAGGGTCCAACTTAAAATTGACTGGCCCTAACCCTGTCAGCTACAGAGGAAGCTTCTGGCAACTCTTTTTGTTTAAGGAAGCCACCCCTGTAGCCCCCCTGCTACCAAAAAACTTGACCCAGGCAAAACCACTACAAGTATCTTAAAAAGAAATTGAATAAAAAGGGCACAAAAGGACAAATAGGTGAGTGTTTAGAATAACCGCAGTTTTTCCTTTGATATATTCAAAAGGAAATATTTAAACTTAAGTGTATTTTTATTTCTAAACTGTTTTTATCTCCTGAAGTATTAGGACATTAGAACTTCCCTCAAATAAAAACAAATATTTCTACTCAAGCTGAAAAAGAACTGAAAATATTTTCCTTCTTCACTTTGCAAAATTTCAAGATCAGCAACTGATCTAAACATCTATTAACTGTATAGATCTTTCCCTCAGTTTCTCTGTAAGTGGAATGATCATGCCCCAGTATCTAACCAAGACTGAAATATCAAGGTATGATGGCTGGGATATGGCTGTACATCACAGAAGGAGTTGTGCATCTGGTAAGAAAAAAAAAATATCTGAACATTTTATTTGTGTTGTTATAAAGACAGAGGAAGAATGTTCACTTTGTTGTTTCCCTTGCCCTTCTCACTCTTTCTCTCCACTTAAAAATGCTATAAATTGATTTTGTAATGTGAAAGGCACAAGGCTTTTCAGATATGATGGAAGAGTTAAAAAAAAAACTGGAGTCTCTTTCTTTGGAGGTCTTCAAAACCCGCCTGGACACATTTCTGTGCAACTTGGTTGAGGTTCATCTGCTTTAAGTAGGAGTGTGAGGGGGTTGATAGATGATCTCTGAGGTGCCTTCCAACCCCCTACCATTCCAGGGGTTGACAGGGCTAGGGCAAATGCTGGACTCAATAATCTTAAAGGTCTCTTCCAGCTAAAATAGTTCTATGATTCTGTATCTGTGAAGACCGTACTTTGCACAATTTCTGTAAGTATGACTATTATGAACCAAGGCTACTCTGTCATCATCTGATATCTTGGTGAAAAACACCTGTATAAGTGACTTTATCAGAGCTCAAAAACTTCCATACATTTAGGAAATAATAGAAATACAAAAGTTGGAAAATAGAGGAGAGATAGGAAGGGATTTCAGAAAAGCAGTTTTAAATGTTTGTTTCTAAGGCACCCAAACTGTAAGTTTTCCATGGCAATGGCTGCACTGATAGCTCATTACTACATTTTTTTTAAATGTTGGATTCATTTCATGAACAATTATTTACCTGTATAACAGGCAACTCAACAAACAAAATGAGCATTTCCCCACTTCCAGAAGAAAATATGGTAGGGTGAAGTTTATACTAAAGAAAATGCATTACTAAATAAAGATGTGATCTTAAGCTCCTTAAAGACTTAAATTCAGCTGATTTCACTGCTCTCTGAAGGCTCGATGGCAAAAAGCAGTCTATCGATATGTTGGGAAGTCGATTGAAGACCATGGCTCTGCCTCTCATCTCTCCCTTCTGTGCCAGTAATCCATGCTTATCTGCAGGTACTGCTCTCCTAGCTCTGCCAAGCAATGCAAGGGTAGGATGATGGGGACATAGCTGTACCTAGTTCTTCCTCAGACATCTACTTTTGCAGCAGGAGGATGGGAGCACTAGCAGTTTTCCTCTGACTACTGCTGATGCATCAACCAGGAAAGATAAGGGATCTCCTCTTCTGTAAAAATTCTGTACAATTACAAAAGTTAGGAAACCTAAAAATGGACAAACTATCACCCAAAGTAGAAACTGAAGCATAATATTTCTTAGCAATGATATCTATTAAATAATCTGGGGCATGATTTGTAAAAATCTTAGTCTTCCAGCTGAAGAATAAGTCTGGTGAAAACACACGTTCAATCAAGAATCTAGGTTTGGGCTACCGACCTCTGACTCAGCTTCTGTCCATATGAATGTAATGGTTAGATGTTTGAGAAACATCCTGTGTTCTAAACCTAAAATACAAATCCAGAAAAATGTAGGGCATGTCAGTTTACTTAGCAACTTTGTCTTATTTTCTCTTTATTTTTTTTAGGATACAATTTTATTCTCCATTATTAATAAAAAAAAAAAAAAAAAAAAAGGGTCCTCCTAAACTTAGTATCAAAGGTTTTTTTTTCAGACCAAGATACCACGTAATTTATAGATATTTTAAAATACTAAATAGATGTTTGTTAATTGATTACTTTTAGATGTCTTGCTGTCTTGGGTATATTTTTGCTGGAGACAAGATTGAATTTAGCATTTGTTTTCTAATATTACTAATTTAATTTTCAGAGTAAAATCTCCTTTTAGCAGCTTTACATTCTCTTTAAAACAGGTTACAGAAAAGATATCCATAAAGCTACTGTAACCTCGTTAACTCTCATTTTAAGGCATTTCCCCTACATCTGATAGTGTACTTGCATTCTGTCATTACTTTTAACAGGTTAAATCATTATAAATCCTGCATGTTTAAACTGATTTAAACCCAGTTACTAAGGTCAGCCAACAACTCAGTAAAACAATGGAAAATAAATGAATAAAATATGGGTATTGCCTAACTAATTCACAGCTTCTTCAATATGGTGTAGTATGTTCTTGAAGAGGCAAACCTCAAACATTGATCAAAGTCTACTGTAGCAAATCCTTTCCACTTTCTGGTTAAAAGTGATGGTTTAAAATTACTGGCTTTGTAGTAACTACAAAAAAAAATCAGTTTGGTGTTGACTTGGAAAATAGCTTAAGGAAATTAGGTGGCAGAATACATATATTTCCCTGAAAAAAACTTCTTGTATCATGTATGATATTTTGACACTCAAAGAGTGACTGTAGTAATTCCTTTGGAATTAAATTAACCAAGCTCTGTGACTTGTCTGCTACAGATGAGATAATCTGACACTTGTAAATATATGAAATGAGAAATGTTAAGAGATATATGAGGATGTGAGTCCAGCACTCAAGGTGAAGAAACCATAGGAGCTCAGTTGATAACTTATGATGTGCTTTGCAATATTGTGTTTTACTTTCTTTAGTAAAGGACACTAAAGCCCTGAGAGGCAATAAATTCTTATACACTTAGTAATTATGTGGGGGTTTCATTTTATATTTTTTAAAATATAAAGTGGAGAAACACACATACTGTGAAATCTTCAACATCTTTAGAAAATTCACGTTGTTCTCAACTAAACCTTGAACACTTCAGCTGGATTTGTTGTCTTTTTGTCTTTCCTCTTGTGATATCCTTATGATATCACTGATATTCTTGAGATATATCTTATGATATCACTGATCGAGAATTTGGACAAATATCAGAAAAAGACCATTAGAGAAGTAAAAATGAATTAACTGAAGGTGTGAACTGAGCTTCATCATCCAGCTCTTGCACTGTTGTTTATTTCATATAAAGGTTGACTTGACTAAAGTAATTCAAGGCCACTTTTCTGAAAGAGAATGTCCATGCAGATGTAATGCAATGCAGCCAACTTCACACCTTCATCTAATTCCTCCTAATTTCCCCAGTGTCTCTGTTTGGAAAAATATCTTGGAGGCACACTCGTCTTTGAATCAGCTACACAATCTTTGACTACAATACAGAATTGGCTACGTGCCTGGAACTTCTGGGCTCCAATTTTCTTTTTCATTCAGCATTTTTTCTTCTAATATTCCAGACAAGAAAAATCCAGATGTTTTCTGTTTTTCAAGATGTCAACTGGAGAGCACCCTTAGGGATTCAGTCTTTTACTTTCAGAAAACACTGAATTTGTTCCATTTCATTTCAAAACCACATATACAGTTTGTGTTTGGACTGTTATTCACATACTGATTACTGCTATGGTACCTATAGTACCTAGTTCTTGCATACCTTTACATGGAGTAGGGTCCTGAATTACTGTGCTTCTCCACTGATTTGTACTTCTAGAGCATGTGGGGCTTGAACCATTTAAATTGTTTATTCTGCTGGTAAAATTGACTTGTTCTACAAGCATAGCTACAGATCTCCATTACTAAAAATAAAGAATCCAAATCACTATTTTCTCAAAAGTTCCCATTTAAAAAATAATTTAGCAATTATATAGTTTGAAAGATTAAACTCTTTTGGAAAAAAAAAAAAAGAAAAAAGAAAAATTGTTATTTTAATTCCATTACAGCATTATATTCATTTCTTAACTCGCCTCCGCAGCCATCCTCATATATCTTTCTCTGGATCTAGACCAGATTTCTTGAGAAATTTCACGAATAAATACTGAAGGTATCTGTCACTCCTAATGATTTATAACCCAGTGTTGTGTTTATCAGTGAAAAACAGAGCATATTTATTTAACAGAAAGAAAAGGAAGAAAGAAGTTCCATTACCACTGTACCAATGTCACAATTTCATTCATCCTTCCTCTGCAGTTTTTCTCCTTTTTCACCTACACATTATCAAACAACACTTAAGGAAAACACATTTCATTATTATAATTTCTTATTTGTCTCTAATGTATTTTTATTTCATACTAATTACAATATTTCCTTTGAACCATGACTTAATCATATTTTTACATTATATAGCAGCTGCAGTGAGGTTTTAATTTAGTGGTTTTCTGGGTCATGGCAATGATTGGGAAGATCTATACTTTGCCTTGAGTTGTAAAATTCATTGCCTTATAGAGAAGTTGCCTGTGGTCCTGAGAGCTAGCCAAGGCATGGTCCCACAAGATGATGAGGAGGAGTAAGTACTCTTTCATCTTTTCCTTCCTTCACATTCCTCTGAAAAAAATGTAATGGACTCCCAATGTAAAACAGACAATTACAGAAGGTGACATAATTGCCACACTATGCTAAAGGTCTTTTCTCACATCACCAATCTCACTCTACCTTACTGGTATAGAGACCTGAGCAGCAGCCTTACACCTACCTTAAGTCTTACTGCCCATAGGGAGCTGTTCCGTCCTAGCTCCTTTGTGCACAGCTGTGCCCAGTACACACAGCTCTGCCCAGGACAGCACTACTTGCAGGCATTTATTATGGTGCTTCTTGGTATAATTTTAGACAACTCTGGAATTTCAGTCTCTACTTTTGTGTGATCGCTCTAGCTTGATACAAATATAAATGCCTGCACAGGTTGAAACTGAAAGGTCCCTTGCTCCTAGCAAGCAAGAGACAACAGATACCTTAATACCTCGAAGGTATCACTTGTTAGTTATGTACTTATTTCACATGTTATATGCAGGTAAATGTAATGATCAAAGCAATTCCATTGTATTCTGGTTCCTTCTCTCTGATATGAAAGCCATCACAGTGGTTTTCATTCTTTAATTTCCTTTATTTTTCATGAGTCATTTGCACAGTGTTATTGTCATACCATTTTATAACCACTGATCATGTTTTAATTAGTTGAAAATTGAAGCAGCAATCAGCAGAGCAAAAATAGAGAAAATTTCTTCTTAGTTTTTGACTGACAACATTCATCTATTTAAAAAAAAAGTTCATAGCATAGTTTTAAAAACTTACAATTAAATAATTTTTGAAGTTTGCAAAAACAGATTCATGATTAAGTGAACAACTGCCACCAATAAGCTCTCTGATAATCTTTGTGTTTCACACACAGCCCAGCTATCAAAGTCAATACACTTGCATGCCTGGTTTGATTTCAATCTTCGAATAATATTCCAGAAGCCTAGGAACAGTCATTTAAATATATTCGCAAGTACAAGCAAGGGGAAAAACCCAACTGACATACTGAATATTGAGGATGCATTGAAATTAAGAAGATAAAACTGGCTTTACAGAAAAGATTGCAAATGTGCAAGCTGTAATAAATTTCCCAGGTTGATAAAGAAACTACCTATCAATATTTCTTAATGGATTACTGGAAACAAAAAAGTCTTTAAAAAGCAGAAAAAGTTATAAGACTCAAAGGCTGAAATCAGTCTAAGAAACAGCAATGAAGCTTTCAACAGTTTACCCAAGAGGAAAATTTGAAATCTTTAACTAAAGATTGAGTTTTTAAAAAATTATCTTCCCACTTCAGCAGAAATCCTCCCCATATGTCAACAATTACTGGTTAAAAATATAGAAGTTTTGAGCTTTTTGCTTGCTTTAATTTTTCTTGGGTTTTCACAATGAAGAACAGATCAGGTAAGCATAATGCTCTCATTTCTGTAGTATCTCTCATTGGATTTCTTACTAACTTTTAATTATAAAACACGTTTCTAAACAAAATAAAATTTAAAAATCTAAACCTTGAGAAATACAGGTGTTTATTTTGCATTAATGAGAAGAAGAAAAAGCTCATATGTAGCATGCTATGATCTCTTAGCATACAAAAACTAAACCAATCAAACAAAACAAACCACCAAACTCAAACCAACAAAACCTTAAAAGTTCTAATTTTATTTTGTTAAGCATTGATAAACCTGTGTCAAGTCTTTTTATCTATTCCTACAGTAAAAGAACTGGAAAGTCATAAAAACTCATAGAAACAAAATTGTACAGTACTCCACTATCTCTCCTAAATTTCTTTTTCTTTCCTCCTTACTACTCCTTTCCAAAGCCACCATTTGGGGTAGGCACTTAGGTGAAGCTGCTGTATAAGGAGCAAACTGGGAATAGGTTGGTGGAAAGTCATCAGGGAGTACTACTGCCAGCAAACAAACTGAAGAAGGTGCCCTCTTTTTCTTCTCCCAACCCAAGAAATCAAAAAATCATTTGTACAAACCAGTTTAAAACTAGACTGCTTTCCTCTTATTCCTCATTCTGAATACTGCTGAAGAGATGTATGGTTTCCTCCTGAACTTTCACAAACCTCAGCTGGGAAATTTACAAGGATGGATTCTGCCCATGTGCTTACAGGGTTGTCTACTTCCATCTCGCTTCAGAGGATAATTGGTCACTTCTTACAAATGTTTTAAAGTGCAGTCAAAAAGATAACTAAAGATAATTTGCTTGTGAACTTTATTTTTTGTTCTCAGGCTGGCATATTTTTTTAATTGATTTGTACATTTCCTTAAAATGGAAAACCTTCTCCCTCTTTTACCAAACATCATTAGCTGACTGACACACCTATATATCACCATTAAAGGAAGAAAGGATGAAATATGGCAGTGTATGAACAAGCCATATGTTTGAAAACAGATTTTACTAATGGTTGGTAAGTATGTGCAGGATGTTTTTTCGGTGCCTTAATACTATATATTTTTAGGACAGGCAGACATTGAAATATAACTATTTTCACCATATTTTCTGAGATTTTTCAGTAACATATTTGATGTGATTCTGTGTTCTTTTCCCTTCTGCTAGTTAGTTCTCAGTTTTAAACAATTTTTCTTATCTTACCTTTAAAGGATGGTGCAGCAATGCGAATTACACCATTCTTGCATTAGACCTCCCAATGTGTTTTAAAATTGGAGATACGCTATATCACACAATAGCTATTCTGTACTGAGTTCCTAGATTGCTACTGTAAATTTCCCATCCATTAAACTTTTGTAGAGAGCCCATGTAATTTTACTCCACTTCTTAAAATGCAAAGTTTTATTTCTTGTATATCTACCATATCCTCTGATTACTTTATGAATCATGTGTTTGAGATGAAATAGATTGGAACAGAACTACCATAAAGTGTGTTACTACAAACATGAGACTTTGGCAGGCAGTGATACAATATGTTGGATTTACTTGCAATTATGATGTGATTAGAAATATCAAACTGCTATAAATAATGTTGTCTTTGCCAAAGGCATAAATTATATTTGGACTTTTTTACACTGTGAAACACATGCTATCTGCAATACAACAGTTACAGACAGATATATATATTTTTTCTTCCATTACACTGGCAACTCTTGATTATGTCAGTTTTCCTAATTATCATTAAAAAGAATTTCCTCAAACTGTATTTGTTGTTTAAAAACAACAAAAAAGTTACTTTCTCTTAACTTTACCTTTTACTGTCTTTTGGATAGTCTTAATTTTAGAAATTATGCTAGGGTGTCACATTAATTTGTAATGGAAATCACAAAAAAAAAAAAAAAGACATAAGGCAGGTTGGTTGTAAGTCTATCTAGTCCAACCTCCTGTTCCATGACAGAATCGATTAAATCATTCCTAGTACATTTCTCCAATTGGTTTAAACTATTGGCTAAACTGTTGATTTGTTCTCATTCTTCGTTGCCTTTACCATTGTATTTAATGCTTAGGTTAACTTTAAATCTGCCTTGTTGTAGTACTCTGCTGCTTACTGTTTATTCCCCATCATAACCACAATCGAGAGAAAATATTGTGCTCCATTTATATTTGTAGATCACACCGAGATGTTGGAAGATTTCCATCAAACTGTGGTTTTTTTTTTCTCTAAACTGAATTATCTTTCAGCTCTTCCTCATTGGTCATACTTTAGAAATTTTCGATACGCTTTACTGCCCTCCTCTGTATAATTCCCGGTGGTATTTCTTCAACTTGCTATCCAAAAGGGGACTCCAGCTGCTACTAACACTGTAGTACTAGGTAAAAAACCAAATGCTATACTGACTGCATTATAAATGACATTCCATTATTGAAAATCTAAAATGTTTGTTTTAATAGGAGCCTCAAATTGTTGATTTGAATTTGGTACATAATTCACAGGGAATGAGATCATTTCTTCATGAAAGAGCAAATGCCCAAACTGCCTTTCCAAACTTGAGGATTTCTACCAAGGACAGAACTTTGCACATATGGAAACAAACAAAAAAAAAACAAAACAAAACACTCTAGCAAAAAACCCAACATAAATTTTAATAATTACAATAATTATTATTATTTCTCCAGTTTACTAAGATACTTTTCATTATAAGCCCATCACCCAAAACAGTTGTAGCTACTCTTCATTTGCAACTTCAGTTCAGTGAACATATTATTTATTCTACTGGTCCTTGTTGAAATACAGACCACCACCAGAGTCAGAGAAGATCAATGAAAACCTTCAATGAACACATTCTTTCAGTGGGATAGCTAGCAACTGGTATCTTCCCTCTTGGTACAGTTACTCCGCTAGCTTTGCATCCACCTTAGAGCACTGGTTTCCCTAATCTACTTGGAAATCCCTTAGGCAAAAAGAGTGTTAAGAAAGAAGCAGTACACTATAACTTATTTATTCAACACACATGGTAAGATATCAGCACAAATTCCCTATGACTGTTAAATTCCTCATTTGGATATAAAAATAACTTTAATTTGGAACAGCATAGTGTATATCCTCAGTTGGCAAAGAAGTTGAAAAGCTGTAAGACATTTTTCTAACTTTATCCTGATTTGCAATGGGTAGAAGTACATTCTGCTTAGCACTTAGATATTATCATTATAATATATTCCAGAATAGCACAAAGAAAATACACTAGTGAGAGTATACAGTGGAGAAAAGTACTCCAAGTTACAGCTAGGTCACTAGGTTGTATTATGTCTTCAAATATAACTTAAAAAATAGTAGAATAAGGCTATTCCATCTCTCTTTAAAAAGTGGAAAGATCAAGTCCAGTTTTCTATGGCTATTTCTTCATATAAATATTTCTTCATAGAAATAACATAGCTAACTGTTATAAGTGAAAATAGCAACAGTCAGCCGAAGTAAAAGGCATAAAATAACTCTGGAAAAAAAACAGATTATTTTTATCCTCTGTTTCATTATTGAAGACTGGTTCACAGCCTACCCCAGTGCATTGCTGTTGGAAAATTACTGAAACTAAAGTAGAAATTCATGGCACAGTATGGATGTAGGCACCCTGTGCATTCTCTGAAATCACAGTAGCAATATCAAAAAATCCTTCTCATCATCCTCAGTCCATCTGCCTTTAAAATCTCCCAAGAAATATTGTGATCTTGATATATTTTCAAAGAACAACTTCAAATTTGTCAGAGGGGCTCTTTTGTGAATTTAAAAATGGAATTATTTTTCAAGTTCATCTCCTGTAATTAGGAAACTGCATGGAAGAATAACTATGAACATAATCATATTTAAAAGCTCCCAAAGTTTATGAATGCAGAGATAGACTTCAAAGAAAAATATAGATGAGGCAGCAGAATTTCACATTGGTAATTAATTTAGAGTAAGTTTTAAATACATTGCTTGAGTCTTCAGACACACTTTTATGTGTAACAGAGAGAGCTTCCTGTTTGTGTTATGATAATAAGATGCTTAATGACAGTTTGAAAGTGCAGCAAAATTCAGTTCCAAAATGTAAATTGAGAAATTTCTTTCTGCCTTGCAATGCTGGAAACACATTACAAATAGCTCTGCTTTTCAAGCATCCTTTGCTAAGTAAACCAACCATTGAAGCAGTATGGCTGAAGATTTTGGATCAGCTACAGTGTTTTGCTTTGCTGGAGAGCTGCAAGTGTAAACACAGCCCCAGCACCCACAGCCACTGGAGAGGAGCTCCGCAGAAAACTTACTTCTTTCTTCTGAAAGCCAGCCTGCAAAACCTAATCCCTCTAGTGCAAAAACCTGACTATATACATAGAGAGACCTCTGACTGTCATGTGCTGTCACCTCGCTTTTCACTTGCTTCCTGCATTAGCCCCAGCCTGTGTCATGTCTGTCTCTTTACTATGTCAGTGCAGTGAGGCAGAGATGTCTCTTCGTTCTGTAATTGTATGCTCTGTAGCTTCAAGGACTCTCAGGCTTGATTATTGCTCGAAGGTGCTACTGTAGCAGAAATATTTATATAGTAGAAAATGAGAATGGGATGATCTTGGAGCTTGATCTCTGTCTAGGGCCACAGATCTGAGTTAGAAAAAAATCTATTCATTATGTCTGCCAAGTTAACAGTTGCCAAGTCTTCTGCAGAACACTGGTAATCATAATAACACTCATTTTACATAGGGAAAGCTAAGGACAGAGAATAAGACCAGAAAGGTATGTTGTGGAGGTTTTTTTGTTGTTTTGCTTACTTTGTGTGTGCACAAGTTAAGCATTCACATAATTAGCTATGTATGAAGAATACAGAATACAGCAATACCTTTGATTGCACTGTTGAGCAAAACAGTTCAAGCATTTCCTTGCTTAAGGAAATCTTAAGTTCTATTCTTGAAAAGATGTTGGTAACCAAATTTTATTAGTTAATTCCCTTAAATCTGAGAAAAGTGCTCTAAGTCGTATTCCCTGGCAAGGCATTGTCATTAGGTACATTAAAAGCCTTTCTGATAGACAAGTAAATCCTACTGGAATATATTTCCTATACATTATATTTCCTAAACTCTATACATTCTGAGTGAGACTACAGCTAGCATATTGTAAACTCATAATGCAGAGTCAGAGAATGCAAATGTGGGTTAAGACCTCTGTTGTAAAACTGTGTCCTGAACTACCTCAGGACACTGAGATATTTCCACAGTAATTTAAATCCGCAGAGTTTGAAGGCCTTATGGACTATGAAAGAATTCTCAAGAGATGGCGAAAAGGCAGGAATCTCTCTAAAAACTGCAGGTAAAGTTTTACCTGCAAAAACTAAGTTATAAGACTTGGTGACTCTTTAGCATGGGAAAAAATGCTCAAAATGTAGACTAAATTCTTCAAGTCTAAAAATCAGTTGTTACCATTTTAAAATATAGTATAGATGAGGCTACATAAGTCTATAAGTGCAACATACTTTTTATAGAACACTGTCTATAAAGTACTACTCAATACTTCAAGTCATTTCGATTCAGTAGATGCAAAAGCAAGTAATCCATCTTATAATATGACATAAAACCTAAGTTGATAAATTAATGAAAACATGAAATAACGAAAAGCTAAGTAGAAGGGAACAAAAAAAATCAAGGATTTGCCAATGAGACTTTCAGGACACGACAGAAGCTAAATAGAACAGGTGAGTTACATGAACTTTCTTCAGATACTTAACAGACAAAAAAAAAAATACCTCCAGTTTTCCAGGAAATCTTGGACAAGTAATAATTTCAAATTGCCAAACTCTGACGCTGGTGTAGCTCAAATCAAAGTGGAAAAGGTTCTCCACCTCTCTATCGCACAAACTTTTTCAGATTAAAAGAAAAATACATAATTGAAAAGAGATAAATCTAAAAGAGATAAGAAAGACAAAAATATAAAGAAACAAAATATTTTTGTATTTAAGAAAGAAAAGGAGAAAAAAGATGTTTCAAAGTAGCATTTCAGACATAATGTTATCCTATGTTATTGATTTTTGCTGCCGATTCCTATCACAATGGTGAAACAGTTGAAAGACATCAGATGGATCACGACTTTTGTATAAATTTCACCCTGTATGACTCCAATCCTCTTGTAACATTTTGTTATGTTGTCATCCTTATGCACATATGTCAAGGTTTAGCAAGGAGTTGCTTTTGCTTGGTAACAGGGGGAGCGGGTTGCAGTGAAGACCTGGTAAAAAGTTTTTGGACTCTCCCCTGACTCCTGGGTTCAGACCCACCCCCCGGCCCAACTGGGCCAATCTGGTGCCTGTGCAATCACTATTTAGGGACGGGAATTTGAAGTGCTTGGCAGGAAGTGTATGAGTGGTATAAGATGGAGGCGACCATGCGGACCCCACAGTCAGAGAAGGAGGAAGGAAGGAGGAGCACCAGACCAGAGACCCCTCTGCAAGCTGTGGTGAAAACACAGCTGTGCCCCTGCAACCTATGGATGGCAACGGCAGAACTGAGAGCCAGCAGCAGCAGCAGCTCCATGTGAGTGTGCCCGGATGGGCTTGAGACTGTGTGAGGAGACGGCCATGGCACAGGACATGCTGGAGAGCCTGTGCGCCGCAGAGCAGCCCCACACAAGAGGCAGAGAGGAGCTGCAACTTTTGGGATCAATGCACATTGGAGCAGCCCGTGCAGGGCTGCCGTGTGTGTGAGGTACCCCACGGACTTGCAGGGAGGACTGATGTGGAGCCCACCTGCCCTGAGGTTAGACAAACAGCAGAAGCTGTTAGGAACAGACTGACTGAAACCCCCACTCCCCGTCCCCCTGGGCCGTTCAGGGGGGACGGAGGTATAAAACACCGGGATCAGGGCTCTGAGCCTGGGAAGAGGGGAGGAGTGGGGAGCAGGTGGTCTTAAAGGGCTGGTCGGACTCTTCATCTCTGTACCATTCTGTGTTGTTTTGTTTTGGTTCTGTTTTGGGGTTTTATGCTTTAGTTGGTATTAAATTATTTTCTGTTCTCTTCCCCAAGCCAAGCAGCCTGGTCTGTTTTGTCCTGGACCTTATACGGTTATTAAGCTCTCCCTGCCCTTTAGCAATCCTCAAGTCTTTGGTACTTGAGATAATCATGGTCTTTTGTTCCCTGATGAGCCTAAACCACGACAACATATGATTAAGTTACATTTAACATAATAAAATGTTATCCAAGGATCATGCAAAAACTGAATATAGAAGCTCATGTTTCTCATTTGTTGACTCAAAGTTGAAACTTCTACAAGACTGAACTTATTAAGTTTATTTATTTATTTATTATTGAAAAATCCAGAGATTAAGCTTTCCTAAAATTGAAATGGCAGATTCTCGCATTTGCAACAAATACTGGATCTTCAGTCAAGTATAAGGAAGAGTCTCTCTGAAATGGAGCTTGATTTCAATCATATGTGAGTGAATGACGCTGTGAGGTACTTGTTTCAAGTCTGTCTCCAGATCATAAGAAAAGCATTTGGAGTTTTATGGAGATCTCTCATCATTATCTGTTTCAAAGCCTCAACTCTGGAGGGCAAATCCTTCTTGGACAAACTGGTACTAAAAGGAAGATGTTAATTTAGTCTAAATCTTTTTTTCTTCACAATATAGGACTGAAGAGCTTTTGTTTCCATAGCTACTAGAATATTCCCTTTGAACTTCTTCCAGAATACTTTTATCACTTCCACATGTAAAGACACACTCATATGAAGTATGTATGTATTTGTGAAACACTCTGTGCTTCATTACAAATTCTTTGCTGGATGTAACAGAGGAAATTTAGTCTGTTGTTAAAGCCAAATGTCTGACTCATTGATTTAGGTGTTTTTAATATTTAGTAATGTATTACTATAAATTGGCTTCAGAATATTACAAGTGAAAGATTAAATCAATAATAGCTATTTTGAGAGTTTTTTTGAAGTTACTGTGTAAAGCCAATTCCTTGTTATTGGGTATTTTGAGTCAATATAGTTGAATGCTTTCTAAATTAAAGAAAGCATTCTTTTCAAATGAAAATACATGTGATTGTTTTTAAAATTGAGTATCAGTATCTGCATATTGGAAATAAGACACCTGGGAAAGGTTGTTTTTTGCAGGTATTTTTAATTTTATTTTTTGAGACAGAAAAATCTGAAATTTGGTTGAATATTTCTACTTTTTCTAACCTTGAAAACAATTATATTTTTAAAAACATTATTTCAATTTTGCCCTTCAGGATGGAACTGCTTTTTAGCATTTCTCCAAAACCATTCCCTTTCAATTCAAAGAGCAAGTTTTCATGAAAAATATCTATTCTATCCATCTAAATATCCCATCCATTCTAAACTGATATCAAATGCCCACTAAAAACAATGGAAAAAAACTTCAAGGTATTTATTTTCCTAAAATATTATTTCAAAAAGCTTTTACACAGAAACATGTAAGTCATTTAATGGTCCTCAAAGTGTTATTCTCTGAACTAGTGGACTTCTTAGGCACTAAGAAATGAGCTGCTCTTGTACAACTTAGTGTTCATATACTCTCCTCTTACTCTCAAGGTCCAGTGCTCCACATTCATGTGATTCCTTTCACTGTTGCTTGAATAACTCACTAAAAAGCCTGGAAACATGATCTACACTGGAGCTCTTAACACTGAATAACAGTAGTGGTAACAAAGCTATGAGAAGTGGTGGTATTTAGGCTATCATCTTCTTTCTAAAAGGGGGAAGACTGCAAGTGGACTCCTTTATTAGCAGTCAAAAGATTGACACTTCATCCAGATAGAAAAAGGACACAAGGCTAGAGTGAATCTCGTTCCTTGCATGGATGAGGTTATTGAAAGGATAGAAAATGCTCATATTCATCCCATTGCAGCATTGTGAAAATCTCCTTTGAGAACTTGACAACTGAAAAAAGCAAAACCAAAAACTAAACTAATCTCTCACCAAGGCCAACAAAAGTTCTTTCAAATGTTGTGTGTCAATTTTTTTGTGGAAAAGCACATAAACATGTGCACTAGCTTAATCTGACAAATGAGTAAGGCTATAGAGTCTCTAAAATGCTACAGAAGTCTTTGTAGAAGCATAGATGTTACAGATCTCCCAAAACATTAAGATAAAACGTTCCACTGCTTTAACCAGTCTCATTTATATTCTTTTACATCTACAATCAGAAAAGTTGTAATTCAAAAATAGTTGATTATAAGACCTCATAGCACATGTTCTGCAACCATTAAAAATTGTTAGCAGTTTATCAGGAATCGCAGATATTTTCTACTGAAATATTTAGTAAAAGTAACCAGCAGTTAAAGTTTTCTATTTGCAGTTGTCTGAAGACCATCATCTAAATATTTTATCAACAACAGAATAGAATAATCTTTTACTCAGGGAATACTAATGCTCCTAAACACAAGCATCATTGACAGCTCAAGACATACACAATATAGCTAGAGCTATTTCTGATAGAAAAGTTGTTTTAAAGGAAATTTTTTACCTCTCTGAGAGAGTAACACAGGAATCACAACAAAGACTTGTCTAAAGTTGTGCCTGAATTCATTCACTGCCTGGTATCCTTAATGATGGAAGTTACAGGGACCGAGACCTAGATGATTAGGTCATTCTTGATTCTACTGACTCAAAAATAATAAAGAGAATTTAGTCTTAATTCCATTCCAATTCATCCCTTACATCAGCTACATGAACATGGCTAAAGAAGTCTACCCTAATTCTTCCTGATGTAAAAAAAGAAATTGTTAGAATACTCAAGCACTAGAACAATGTCCTTAGGGACACAATAGTCCCAGTCACTGAAGGTTACAACATGCAATTGGACAGGGTGCTAGGTAATTTAATTTAGAATTCCTTTCCTATGAAAGATTGGGCCAGATGATCTTTTGAGGTCCCTTCTAATCTTGGCTGCTGTATAATTCTATGATTAATTATTTTTGTAATTGACCAGGCGAAAGGTTTGATAGCAGTTTCTTTTCTGCATGTTATTTAAATTTAGTTAACTATATATAGCCATGAAATATGTGTAGACAGCATGAAACAAGCAATAGGTAAGAAATGAAATCTGGTATGAGTGCAGTTGACAGTGGGACCTTCTCCAGATGCTTGATTGCTTCAAAGAGTCATTTCATTTAGGTGTGCAATGTGTCTGCATTGGCCCCAGTGGACTTCAAAACAGCATCACAATTTGGCTGTAAAGAGTAATTTTAAGCACATTAGATCATTAAAATAGATCCTAACTTATCTCATTTATTAAAAGGAAGGCAATGTTTTGTAAAAAATAGCTCCTTATTCCCAGGTGGAATAAGAGCTGTTCTCTGCAGTCACAGAGACATTGGGATGTTACAATGTGCTGTTGACACAGCTGCAGGCCTTGGGAGCTGAGATAGTTTCACACGGCTCTGCTCTTTTCTTCTTCCTCCTTCTCTTTAAAATCTAGGGAAAAGTACTAGAAGTTTCTCACCTGGTCTAGTTGGTTTTGTGCATGAGTCATTTCAAGACTCCATAATTATCTTCTTTGATGTAGGCATATTTGGCTATTGTACTTTCAGCAGTGTTGTGAAGTCAGCTCAGTGCCTGTGTTTGTACACAAAGTTGGTTGTCGATAAATGACTAGGTCAAGAGTTGAATGAAGTCAGATCAACTAAGATAAAACACAGATTAATTAACTCACGTAAGTGGGAGTAATCTGCAGAAAATAAATTCATATTGCCTGCTTAGCCAGGTGTCTTGGTGGATCCTTTGCTTTTCCTAAATGTGAAAGCCTTTTGTGTCATATATATAATACAACTCAATAAACACCATGAGAGAAGTTGGAAAGGATGAAATCATTAATATTTTAATATTAAGACAATTAGGATTATGAAATGCTTCTGCTTCAAATCACCAAATAGTAGTCTACCACAACTGTTTTGCCTGGAAAATCCCTAGATGAAAAGTAGCCAATACAGCATAGGTTTCTAAGACGTTAGTCTCTATCTTCTTTTTTGTGTGACTGAAGAGTAATTGTTTTATATGGCAAGTATACACTGTTAAGTTACATAAAGATACTCTGATACAGTCAGATTTGTCCCTAAAGCAAAGTTTAGAATTTTTAACTACCCCTCTCTCTGAAACTCCAAACATTTAACATTCCTGTGGCAATTGCTTATATTGGAACAGTTTCTAGACACTCCTCCAGGAAACAGTTTCATGAGGGGAAAAGGGCAAAAGAAAGGAAGTTTTGTCCATGCACGCTTTCAAGTTTTAAATTGGTCTCAAATAGGAGCTACTGTGAGAGATCCAATATAATTAAAAGGAAGAAAATATTTATCCTTATTTTGAAAAATGGTTAATGAGTTATCCATCTGTGACCTACTGAGGGGAGGGTTGGAATGCTTTCTGTGTATTATTTCAGTGCATCTTATTTTCAATAGAAAGCAAGGTTCAAGGAATAAATAAGGTTTTTAGAACTACTTCCTGAGTGCAGCTCTTAATAACTTCCTGCAGCAAGAATACATTGACTGCCAATTCTTTAAAAAGATTATTTGAACTTTTTCCTTCCATCTCATTGGAGTCAACTCATTTTTGCATCCTGTATTAGTAGTAAATGATCCTTTTTTTTTTTTATTCTTTAAGAACTCTTAAGCCAATAAAATTCAGTTTAGCAACATTGACTACACATGCTAAAGTTTAACTGATGGTATGTAAAATAATTTTAATAGTAGATTGAAAAAGTAGTATTTTAGACACTAGTACATAAGCTTCTTAATTGTATTGTGCTTTCGTCATAAACAGAATCAATAATTTTCCATTGACTTTTAAATTTTTATTATACCAAAAACATATTTGGCCTTTGCTGTTACCAAGAGCAAAGGAGAAATTTTCACAGTGCTCAGCAGCTCCAGAAATTCTGGAAATTTAATATTCCAGGGTAAAGCAATGCAAAGTTCTTTCTGGGTTCAAGTAAACAGGCCTCTCTGGTATGCCTAATGTTTTATATGCATTCAGTGAGAGAGTTAAATGTGTTTGAAAACCTTTGAAAGAAAGTTCTCTATGACTAAATTACATGTGTCCTTCCTCCACTGGTGGGCATAGAATTCAAACTTTCCAGACAGTTTGATGCAAATCACTCATCTATATCCCTGTGGCACATTTTAAATGCAACTTAACCACTGTCTTAGGCTCTCCTAAAAGGCAGAAACACGTTAGTTGGTCTAAGGTGAGAAAAAAACAGGTGAAATTGCTTGCCTCAAACATTTACATTAGCTAGAGGAAAGAAAACAATTTCCAGCTTCCAACAAGGCATCTAATCTAGTCTTGGCTAACACATCAGAATAAAAGAAATTTGATTAGAAGGAAGAAGATCATCATGTTCTTCCTAAAGACTGATTGAAGTCTTAAAAACTCGTATGTTTACCAAGAAATTTAAACTATATCTACTTACCTAAATTGAGGTTAGGAGAGACTATATGTGTCTATCTCTTTAAACAGATATTAAAAAGAAACAAAAAAAGCCCAAGCACAAAAACCTCAAAAACTAAAATTGCATTCCTCAGTAATTTTCATACTAAGTAGTGCCTAGTGACTTTATACATGAAAGGTTAACTATCTGGATTTGGCATGGGATTTATGTTTTGTGCTTACAATTCTTCTTAGTGCCTGAGAGGGATTTGGTGAGACTGGACCACAAAACAGTGGCTTTTGACTTAAATTGTATATCCACATTCTAAAGTTAATGGGAAGTCATTGTACTTCACAGATCCTACATGAGAAAAAGTTTAAATAAACAAAAAAATTATATTCTATGACAATTTTTAAAACTGTTGGAAGACAAACAACATGCCAGATTTTTAATAGATGGGCTTTAAAAAGCTCTAAGTAGAAAACTAATTTCTTGTAACTGGGTTTATTTTTGGAAGAACTGCTGTGTTCTGTCCCCTGAGGATTGTAGCTCTGATCCTTCCTGAATAGATCTTGGACCTGAATATCTCTTGGTTAAAGCAGTTAAAATACAGATTACACACTCTAAAAATAGCAATTCAAGGGATACTTCTGAATTTTAATCTCTTTCTGGTTCCCTTCTCAAGACAGTTAGCATGCAAGAGGCTTCTCCTCTCTTTGGAATGACAAGGAGTAAACAAATCTTATATCTGAATAGAATGATAATGCTGCAATAGCTGTATCTAAGGAACTGGATATGGCTATTTCTCATGTCTTAAAGTCAGAACTGAAGCTCAAATTAAATCTTCTGTAAACTTTCTCCTTCCTCACCTCAAAACATCTTGCTGCTTCTTTGGTAGGAGTCAGAACACTTAGCATAAGGTATGATCCACCCTCAGAAACAACATTAAAAGCTTTCTTGGAGCTAAAATGTGTTCCCTATGCACTGCAAGACAGTTTTATACATCATTTGCTAGTTTTTTTTTTTAGTGAATGAACAAATAATTCAGAACAGTAGTTCCTACTACTACTTGGGGTTTTTTACCAAGATGATCACGGGACTGGAGCATCTTCCTTGTGAGGAAAGGCTGCAGGAACTGGGACTGTTTAGTCTAAAAAAGAGGAGACTGAGAAGAGGATCTCATTAATATTTACAAATATCTAAATGGTAGAAGTCAGTAGGTTGGGACATCCCTTTTTTTCAGTGTAACAGGACAAAGGGTAATGAGGGGAAGCTGGAACACCAAAAGTTCAATTTAAACATAAGAAAAAACTATTTCACTATGAGGGTGAGGGAGCCCTGGCACAGGCTGCCTGGGAAAGGTGTGGAGTCTCCTTCCTTGGAGGTCTTCAAGACCCACCTGGACATGTTCCTATGCAACCTGATCTAGATGGACCTGCTTCTGTAGGGGGATTGGACTAGATGATCTTTAAAGTCCCCTTCCAACCCCTATCATTCTATAATTCTATGATACTAAGGTTACCTAAAAGGACAGACCGACTCTTCATTTGAAACTTTTGAGGAACCAAAAATCTACACTCTCCCATTCTATTTATTTATCTGTGTGCTGTTTGTACAATACAGAATTTATTCCTCTGTTTGCATGTTCAGAGAGGAAGTGAGGTGATTAGTGTGGCCACAACATATCTGAGGAGCTGATACCAATTTGTTGCCAAGAGCAAATGACGTAGTGTTGCAAGACATTGTTGGTACCTTTTTTTCTGACAATCTAAACAAATTTGTGCACAACTTTGTGCTTTTTAAACTGGTATGAGTTTAGATTTTGAGTTTTTGTTTTGTTTATTTGATTTGTTTAAGGCTTTCGGAGGGATTTGTTGCTTGGTTGGTTGTTTGTTTTAAATACACACTTCCTGTGATTCTGACATATTGTTGCCATCTAGTTGCCCTTTGGTAATTGTAAGACTGAGATGATAAATCCAAGACAACTATCTGCTGAAGAACCATTGTGTCTGGAGACATACCTCTCATCATAGTGAGACGGTCTGCAGACCAGAGACACAAGAGCCCTAAGAGGTATTAATTCCTGGAGAGTATGTGACATATTGCCTGGTGGCTTCTGAATAATACCAGTGGCAGGGTTTTGTATCTAAGTATGGAGTAATTAATCTGTCAAAGCTGTTGATGTGTCCTGAAACATAATGGTTCCCAGATAGGATGTTCCATTTTGGTTACTTCTTATAGCTTAGGTCTGCCTCTTCCAATATCTGCAGCCAACGTGTCAATAATCCAACCACTACTGAGTCAATCAGTGAATTAATTAGAGGAGAAGTTGTTTCTGAACCAACCAGAGATTGCATTCATTCAGCTATTCTTAAGATTTAGCCTTCCAGGTAGGTGCCTTCTTCAGACAACTTGTCAAGTAATAAGCTTAGCCTAAGGCACTGAGTCCCAACACTACAAGGATTTACCTCTCCTTCAGCTTGAATATAAAGTATCAAAGCCATAGCTCTACTTCATAAGCAGGGAACTAGTTCCTTGCATATTACTGATGTTTTTATTTTCCTGGATATCATCATGCAACTATTAAGACTTTTGAATTAGTTTATCCACTTTACCTATATGCAAAATACACAGTGCTGCTTTAGTCCTTCATCAGAACCACATGGTCTGTTTATGACATCTTCAAATGTTATTGTTGGATCATTTCCAGACTATGTGTCTTGATTTTAAAATTACACTGGTGCTTTATATAGATCTCATTTAGTTCTTGATGAACTACAGACATCCTGCTTGCTGGTCTATTATCCAGCTTCTTATCAGTTTCACTCTAAACCATTATTTGAGTTGCACAACCAGAAGTTAGTTCAACTCTCTCAGACCATAGTGTTTTAATCTACTCTTTGTAAAATGTCTTGCTCCAAGTACTAGTGAAATTTTTTCTAACTAAAGAAAATAAAATGCATTTTAAGACTACCACAAAGGAGAAGGCCAGTAAACGAAAAGATAATATAACAATAGTATTATCTGCAGTATGTGAAACAGAAATATCCCTTGCACAAGTCCAATGCCTGCACACATTGGCTCACTCAAAACCAAAACTTCCAACCAAAAAAAGAGAAGTTTTCATATTTTTCAAATATGAATTTATAAATAAATGAAACCTAAGAAATTATTTTTCACTCCTTCTTTAGGATTCTCATACTTTTTTTCCTCCTTGTATCTTAATAATGTTTGTAAGTGGGTAAAAAAATAAGATTAAATGTAATTGCATATCATGTAACTTAACAGAGCTGTTTTTCAACCTACGAAATGGGGAACAGTGAAAGCAGAACTGAATTTTTCCATCTCATTCTTTGACTTGAGGCTAAATCTAAGAGAGATACACTTTCACACTCTGAGGAAAGAAATTAATCTTCCATTGCTGTTACGTCTCCATTAGCAGCAGGGTATGAGGTCGCACTGCTGTCTCAATAAAGATTGCTCTACCTCCTTCGCCAAGTGCTGTGGTCCTGCAGAGTATGAACAGCTTGTCTGTGAAAGAGAATCTGGATGCAGTGGCCCTATAAGTGTCTAGTCTGTGCTGCTAATATCATCTCATAAAGGTCTTAAAAATTACTAAAGACTTTGGAACAGTACTTTTCCAGCTTTGTAAAATTGCTTTCTCTCCCACTTTCTCCTTTGTTCACCCACAGACAGGCACAAATACAGATAGAACTGTGAATTCCCAAACTGTAAGGTACAAGATAGAAAATCAGGGATTTAATGCCCACTTCTCCCTCTGATGCCTCCCACCATCATCCTGCAAGAGGGAGGATACAACAAAAGAGGTGTATGGGTGGCGTGGTGGTGGTTCCATAGGCCCCTGTAAAGCAAATGCTGCAGCTACTGACTCTCTGACAATGCTGGGAAGCACCTGGATCCCACTGTTTACACCACTTCCAACATTACCTGTATTTCCTCTGCATGGTCTACTTTGTCAAAGTGCATTTGTAAAGAGGTCCACAAGGAAAGCAAGGACAGCTGCTGTAACCATTTCACATATATGCAGCCCTAGTTTCTTCTCCCTTTAAAATGTTTCCACTTACCAACCTCACTACAGCAGAATCTAGAAGACTCTACAGCTAGAAAACACCATCTAATACTGGCAATTGCCATCACAATCATTTCAAAATACTCAGCTGCAGGATCTTAATACCACATCTTGTAGATCATGTCAGAGAATAAAGGGGAATAGATTAAAATATGATCTCACAAGATCTCTGTTCTCCTACAGCCAAGAAAACAGGTATTCTGTGGCTTTTTACAGCTCAACACAAAACCAACTACTTTGGCTGAAGGGAAAAAAGTCAACGTCGAAGGAGGAAATATAAGAACAGAATACTTAGCTTTCTACCAGCCTCCCACCTCTTCAGTGCTTCATTTGAAAGCCCTTCTTGAGCTGCACTTCTTTTATTTTGGCCACTAACAAGCTCATGGAGAAGACAACTTATTTGGCAAAAGGTTCTGCAGATCAGCTATGTATGTAATACACCATCTCCTTTGGTTTGTTTTGAACCTAAGTCTGCTTAATGCCTACTAGTTGCTTTTTTGGTTCCCTCCCTCAATGGAGAAATATGGCAGTAATTTTCTTCACGCACTCCAAGTTATTAATGTGCTACTGTTAAGTTTTGTCTCAGTTGTCTTCTTTCCTTCAAACTCTTGGTTGATAGCTTCAGCTCTCTAGATTTGTACTATTTGTAATGTAACTTAGATACATATAATTCAAAGGACGGTTTCAAGAAAACCCCAAAACCAAAACATGAACTATCCCCCAAAAGGCCTAACCAACATACAGACTAGAGTGCATGATCATTTTAGAAAGTATGCCTCTTTTTGTCCATTATTGTTCTAACTCTTAGGAAAAATATTTATTGCACCTAATAGAATACACAATTAGATTTACAGTGGTCGTATTTTGCATTACTATTTAGTCTGAAAAATGGATGCATACTGTCAGCCCTGACCATAGATACTGAACATTTCAGGAAAAAGAAAACACCCCCAAAATCCCCAAAACAACACTCTCCCCCTCCAATAAAACAACAAAAAGCAAACAAGCGAACAAACCACAAAACACACACATAAAAAAAACCCTCACAAAAAAAGTCACCCCAGAACCGCACACACCAATATATTAATTTACTTAGAATGAAGCTGAAAGTTTGAATGTTTTTTTGTTTCTCAACATGACACTACAATTTATTTATATAAGGACCAAGACTTCCCTAGCTTCATCCTCTTCCTGCTCACCAAGATGGTGGCCAGTCCACCCAACCTGTAGCTCCAAGGTTTGGTGTCTTTCATTTGCCCATATACACACAGTTCACACGTCTCTAATATTCACACACAAATACTTCACACAGTTCCTTCTCTCAGTTTTTGCACACATTCTCAAATCAAACTGACTCTCAGCTATTCTGCTCCAGTCAAAATAATAGAAATCCCTTCCTGTACCAAAATCTCAAAAAAAAAATCTCTTTTCCAGAGCTGTCAGTCTCTTGCCTGATCCTGTGATGACACCTTAAGCAGTTTGGTTTTGGTTTTGGTTTTTATTTTGTCTGTAAGGACAAATCAGGGAAGTTTTATGCCTCAGAGACTGATCTTTAAGAAAGAGATGTTACATTTATTGACAATTTTAAAGGACATCATTATATAAGCAAAATTTAATCATTATGAGTCATTGTGGATATGGAAAGAGTAAATCATATTAAAGAAATCTGATTACCTTTAAAAATGAAAAATGTTATTAGCCTAGATAAACAAAGAAGTTTGATACAGCTGGCTTTTTTAAAAGGTTCAGAGGAAATTCAAAAGGATGCAGCATTGTTATCTTAAGAAACTTTTGTTGTCAGTGAATTAAATCTTTATTAAAAATAGAATTTTAACCTTTTTTGACCTGGCACTCATATCTGAAGGTCAGTATCCCAAAGTCTGAATCTTTCATTTTCTTGATCTTTAGTTTGAGTTTTTGGGGCACCTACTTTTCCTGTAAAATTGTAACAACTTCGGCTGACTCCAGATCTGATGCAGTTACCTGCCTTCAGGGATCAGCAGTACCAAGGTACCAATTAGCATCTACAAAAACAGGGGACTGAAAGACAGCTGCTGAGAAGTCCCACAGGGCTGCGGATTAACACCAGTAGATTTTCATATTTTATTCAATGGTCTAGATAAAGCTATAATAATTTGGATCATTAAATTTGCAGATGATACTAAAATAAGGGGAGTATTTAAGACTCGGAGGGATGTAAGAATAATCCTGACATTAACAAAATGGGCTCAGAGGTGAGATAGGAAATTAAATAAGTATTCCTTTAATGTAATAAAAGTGACATACTTCAGTAAAAATAATGCCCAGGACACATACTGAAACACTTTATACTAAGTTAATTAACATGCATATAGAGAGAAAATTATACTTGCAATGCCATTTACATTCAGAGTTTTAAATGATAAAAAGACATGGCCACTGTTCTAAAGAAATGACAGATTAGAACAGATAAAATAACACACTCTCATTTAATACAGCAAGACAAGGGGTTTTCCAGGACACTCTAGAAAGGAGAGCTTCAGTCCACTGGATCAGTTAGTCATCAACAAGACTCAGAAAATTACTTTGGCCACCACCACCTGTGACTTTCTAGTATTTTCTTCTCTACTAATTTGTATCAGATTAGAGGCTACTTCAAAATTACACAGATAGTTTTTGAGAACATAAGTCCACAGGTATGAGGAGAGCAATGTTATTTTACCAGCATCTGTTAAATACTCAACAAAATTAAATGTCCATCTCTGAGAGGAAACAAAAGCTCCACAGTAAACACACAAAAAACTTGAAGGTTAAAAGCAGGCCTCCAACCCTCTCTAAAGGTTGCATAAAAAAAATAAAATCTGAGAATAAATCAAGAAGACAGTAAGAGGCAGAGGAAAACAGGAAAAACAAAACCAAAAACAAACAGCAAAAACCCAAAACAATAAAATCTGAACAAAATGAAAGAAACATGCAAGCAAACTAAAGACAAAGGTCCATAGCTCTAGTTCACACCTCGCCCTGTCCAAAGCCAACTAGAAGCACTAAAATAATTTTTCTTATAGAACAAGCAGATTTTAGAAGCCAAAGTTGTTCTGTTAATACTACTGTAACAGCATATCACAACACTTACCTACAGATAGAATATCTCCTTAATTATACCAGTGAAAAGTCCTAGTAAGACTGGAAAAAAAAATCCCTCATAATTTACCCTTTAACCAATGCAATCATTTACACTGGAGGCAGCAGGTTTCCTGTGTGTTCTTCCTTTAGCCAAATTTCTCCACCTAGGCCATTAACAGCTCCAATTAACTACAAGTGTCCATCTGCAAAGCCTTAGTTAAACATACTTTTTTAAACTATTTGAAGAGCAAAATTTCAAGAAAAATCAACAGCAGTGTTAACAGAGATTTGCAAGGTCATATGATTCATTCATCTAGGAGCTTAGCAATAAAGGAGAGCTGTGAAATAGTGCAATAGCAATAAACCAATGGATTAACACAGCATCTAGCAACATCTTGAAGGAGATCAAAGTAGTAAGTAAAATTAAATGCAGTGAGAAGAATGAGAATTGGGTGTTTAGTTTCTTTAACAGTTGGAAATAGTGAATGAATTGCAAAGGACTCACACATCTTGGAGCAATATAAACAGAGATATAAAAAAGAAAGCAAATCTTTACCTCAGTTGTTAAGAATTAAAAGAAATTTCTATTCTTTTTTTTTAATCAAATACTTTGTTGTTGACTTTCCTAAACAAATGACAAGAAGTCGGAGGTTTATAAATAATGTTATCATGAAATATTTGTACAAAAAGAAGAATAGTTATGGAATATTATGAAGAACTACTTAAGATTCCCAGAAAACCAAATAATTTATATAACCTACACTTGTAGGAAACAAACATGAAAAACAGTGAGTCATACTGGTAAGTAAGCCCTCTGATTTCAGTTTAGAAAATACAGTTTGCTATGTTTCTGAAAAGAATGTATTACATTAGGTGCATCAATAAAAATCAAGTCAGAGGATATATGTAAAATATAGCATGTCTGGAAGTGTTACACTACAAAAATAAGGCCCATAGTATGTGATGTAAGTGGAATAGAATCTGTTACAATATCACAAATTCTGAGTAGTTGAGGTAGAGCTTATTTAAATATAAACTTAACGGAGAATAAACCTGTTTTGAATGAAGAGCATGCTAGATGTAAGGATGACAGAAACACTTGCACTCAATAAAAATGAGTGTATCATCCTTCAATAGTAGTATCTCCTTGCTGCAAGCAGCAAATTAAATCTGCAAAATATTTTACCTTCATAACATTTGCTGTTAAATATCAAGGTCAAAGCTTGTATACGAATGTATACAGTGATAAGATTAAAAAGTCTAATTTAGCAAAACTGTTTCTTATGTAAATATTTGTAATGCTTCGGATACAATAATAAATACATACAAATGGTTACTTCTTGAAAGCAACTAGTGTGGAAGTTGGAAGGCCCAAAATCTGAAATCTTCATTTCTCATTACTCTTGTAAAAAATGTCCCCACTAGCTCTCCCTGTCTCAGCCACTCATCCACACAGCTGGGCTAAAAGTTCACTGTTATCTCGCAGTTTGGTTTGGAATAAGTCCTTCAATGTGTCTGAACTTAATGACATCCAGTCTGAGTGAGTTTTTAGACAGCTGAATAATTCTGGTTTTATGTTTTCAATATATAGTAGGAAAGGAAGTACCTGTTTCATTTATTTCTCTCACTTTATATAGTAAAAAAGAACATATTACTTTGTATAGGAAGGAAGGGCAAGGAACTCTGATACCACAGGCCGTATCAGTCATATTAGCAAACAATGCCAACACATCTACTTTCAAATTTTTATTATAAATTTATAGGTGATTACCCATTTTATTTTAGGGATTTTTGCTAATCAGTTTACCAATTCCTCTTTTTTGATGTTTACTCCCTGAAGACTCAAAGGTTATATACAAACCGTCCTTTAATTATTCCAGGTTCTAATCTGTATCAGAGTTGTGTTCTGCCTACCTGCTGGCTTCTTTTGTCCCTATGGTACAGGCAGCTAATTGCATCAGTCTGAAAATTGAATTTTTTGTGTCTTCAATCTCAGTGAGGGGAATTCCCTGTTACTAGCTATCACACCATCTACAGACAGCCTCAGAAAAGCAACTCATACTCTTAGCTTTTGTTTTATTTATTTGAAAGATGAGTCCTTTCACAGCCTCTAAATAGCCTCGTTGCCTTCATCTGCAAATAGGTCACTGGAACTGTATCTAGTATGGTATTATGGACAGGATATCATCAGTATCTTGTAAAAAATAGCATTAGGGCTTTTCCATCTTAAGGTGGAATTTCTCACAGAACACCTCCTCCTTTCTCAAACACAGCCCTTTCAACCTTAGCTATTCCTTCTTGATTACTCAAGGTCACTTGTGTTTTAACAGCAGGTTTTTGTCAATAGCCCTTTAGTGAATGACATTGCTGTTCATATTACTAAAGTTCATTAAATTGCTGTTATTCTATTCCTTAAGATTATACTAGATCCAGATCTGTCTATCCTGATGTCTCAGCTTTATCAGCTAATCTTCATTACTGCACACAAATCTTCTGTGCCAAGGTAATAAGAAAAAAAGTTAAAGAATAATAACTCCAAGACTGAAAGAGTTCTACTATTAACTCCCTGGGTGTTTTTTATCACTTCCTCTTAAGAAAATTAGAACAGGTGAACTGCCTGAGACCAAAAGTTCCCTTTTACTTAGATGCTTAGGGAAAGTACACAATTTGTGTGTTGAATAGCCCATGATAGAATTTTTATTAAAAAAATCCATCGAAGTATTTTTTAACTCCATAAACAATTCTTATAACATTCAATAGCTGTAAAGTTCACAGTTTAATTATGTGGCAGGTGAAATAGTACTCCATTTTCTTTCCAACTTAAAAGCCTATAACTTCATTTGATGTCACGTAGATTTTCCAATTTAGTATTACTAAGAAAGTTAATAAGAATCTCCTACTGATGCCCTATCTACTTGTGAATTTATAGACCACAATCACATTCCCTTTGAGTGTGCTTTTCTTGTGATCGAAAAGAGTGTATTTAGTCATCCATTTTGTCTGTTTCCTTGCATGCCTTATAATTCCCACATTTATCATAATCTCACCCAGTTTTGCTAATACTTTCCTATACAGCATCAGATAAAATTGTTACAGTATGGATATATGATGTATTGTACTGTTCTTGTCTAAAAAATCAGTTACCTCATGTAGAAATGGCAGCAGTTTAGTCTGGCATGACCTTGCTTTGGTTAACCCATGCTGTACTTTATTATTTACATTTCTAATTTACCTTTTTTTTTTAAACACTTTTAAATTCAACTTAGGATAGGCTAATGAGCATCAAAATACTTCAGTATTTCTGTGCTTCTAATAGAAGTATAGTATCGGTTGTTCTGTAGTGATGAACGCATCCTTATTCCTTCATTGTTTTGGAACAGTGAATAATAGGTGCTCAAAGTTGTACTCATTAAGCTTAGTTTTGTTTCCAATAGTTATTTTCTTTGTTACATACCCAAACTCATGAACCATCCTCATTTTGCTTTGATGTTCTCTTTCTCCTAATTTAACATTAAAACAAGGAATTAATTTGTAGACATACTTTTAAAATTTATTTTTCCCCTTCTTTTACAACTTCTGAGCTCAACATTTTGCAGCTCTCAGTTCTTCCTTACTAGTGTCTGACTTCCTAGATGGAGTTTTCTTTGCTGATGAGTTCTTTTTCCATTCCTTGTAGATTTACTCCTAGGGAATTCATAACATCATCTAGTCATCTAGTTAGGCTTCGAACTTTTCCTACATATTTATGTTCTTCCTACAGTCTACAAATATTTCTTTCCACTTTGCAGCCTTGGTCATGTGATCTGTTTAGGTGTCATTCTGAGGGATCATTGCTTCAATGCAGGGTGTTTCTACTACCTTGCTTCAATAGGGATCTGATGCTGTGCCTGAACCAACACGCTATCCCTGCAGCACGAATACTCGGGAAAGTGACATAGCAGGCATCCGGGTGGCTCTGTACAGAGCTGCAGTCTGTCACAGCTGAGATGAAGGTGTATTTTAATAAGATAGAACAGGCTTGGGCAGGATATCTCTGCCTTGGGCTCTCAGGACACAATGTTCCGAGAAATTTATTAGCACAGCATCGTGCAAATTGGGGCTGGAGCCTTTCTGAGCTTAATGTACCCAATTATATGATCGAAGAGCAGTACAGAGAGGCCTAAAAATCTTTTCAGAGTCTACTTGAGAATTGTTAGCTGTATTAAGAAGTTCCTGGCCATATCAGAACTAGGTACCTATATAAATATACTTTCGTGGGGTCCCTATCTTCTGTTTCTTGTGGTCTTATTTGCTAAATATCCAGAATAGATTTCAGAGAGTTATATGAAATTCAAATAGAGAAACTTCTTCCTCCATATTTATCCTCAAACCTGGAGAAGGAAGTTTTGATTTGCTGATTCTAGTATTCTCTCCTTTTATTCATTTGAGCAATCAATGATCTGAAAAGTACAGTAAGATGGAGAAAAGTGACTGCTGTGTTTCTTTATTTGAACCATATCACTGAAACTACTTATAAGAAAAAAATGGATACAGTACCAAACTAGGATTATTCTTATGTAGCAATATTTATGCAGAAAAGTCAGAATACACTAACTAAACTACTGGATTATTTTATATTTTATCCTTTTACTGACACCAATTTTAAAAAAAAACTCCTAAAAAAATGAACTAAAGGTGAGATTAATTTGCATATATTTTCAAAAGGTGTCTTTACAACATCATTAACATTTTATTTCTCTCTCAGGCTCCATAAATGCTGAATAAGAGTGGGGAATATAACACTGGTTGTAAAAATTGACCATTTCGCACAAAATAGAAGGAGAAATGGATATATTATTTCTATGAGAACAGGACTATCAATCATTTTATATGGTATATGAAGAGGTTTATGTACAGAGATTTGCAAAATACAAAGTTCAGAAAATAGTAAAATTATTTGAGACCTTATCAAGCATTGGCACTGAGATTGTTTGCATCTCTTATGTTAGCTATTGTAAGACCCTAACTCTTCATTTTGTAATATGATTTCCCATCTGACTAGCTCTCTGAGCTGTGTTTTCACTGTCATAATGGAGTCAACAGTCATGTGGGTCCTGGTGAAGGTATATTAGAAAAAAGATAGGTGAAAGAAAAAAATAAATATGTGAAACAACATAAACAAGTAAAATGTGATTAAAACCTTTGATAGAGAAAATAAATTTCAGTTAAAAATCAGAATTAACTGAAAACAAATAAAATGCAAAAAAAACCCGAAACCAAAATAGAAACCAAAATCTATAATCTGAGGCAACAAAGAAATCTCCTACTTATTTCATCATCGGAAATATTGTGGAATTCTTTATCATTTCCCTGTAGAAAAGAAGCCACCAGGAAAAAGTCCCCAAAGTCACAACCTCTATCAAATAAACATGAAATTTGCATATGAGGATATTCATCACGGGCCAAATGTTATAGAGGGATGTGTTGAGGAAAATAAGACATGCTGCTTTGGCGTACATGAGGGGATTCTGGGAGTCCTTGGGAGAATGAGGAACAGAAAGGGAAAAGGGCTGTTGTGGGGACTGTGCTTGCCACAGCATGCTGTCCTTGAGCATTTCAGATCTCCTGAAGATTTTGTGAGGTAATGTTACTGAGTACTGCCTACTGCTGACACTGAGAATGCTATTCTCATAGGACATACACACTTTTAAAAATATAAGTACACTGGCTAATTTGCTGTCAATCCATTAACCACACCTACTAATTATGTATCAGTCTTACATCTCTGGACAAGTCTAGGATGCTTGCCATAAACTCTAAACAGACACAAATTATATTCACAATACAATACAGAGGCGTGAATATGGTTTGCTTGGAAAACACAGCTAATTTCATTCTAAATAATCATTACTGTTGTGTCCTTTGACAGCACTGACTTCAGATACTTATGAGGAAGGCTTACCAAGTCTTTGCTGACTGGCTAACTGCTACTGTACCTACTTTGTTTTGACATTGTCAATACTTTTCAGTCTTGTGTATATCTATAGAGGAATAAATCCTATCCTTAATTTGTTTCACTTTGAGGTTGCAGTTGCAATCTCAAATGAGTTGCACTCAGTTGATAAGTTTCTTCTAAACAAACTGCATGCTTCTGGGTAAATTTCTATGGTCACGTTTCATCTAGAAAAGAAAGGCAAATTTTTCTCTTGAATCTGATTTGAACTCTCACCACATTTTTCTTCTTTGCTGCAGTAATTTCCTTCCCGTATTTGTTTTGATGACAGGTATGTATCTGCTTTTGTTTTAACTGATATTTTTAGTTGTAAAAAAATTTTCTTTTACTAATATACATTTGGATTTCTTTTCAAAAGATTATTCTTCAAAGTTCCAATAGATGTCACTATCAAAATACAAAAGAGAATGGTTTGTGTAATGCAAAGAGAAAGGCAGCAGGGAAGCCTTACTCAGTGGACTGCTTCAAACCCCAGCATGACAGCACAATTCATTAAGCTAGACATTGAAGTGCGCAGCTGCCAGTCAAACAGTGCATGCACATCTTTTCATGCTTTAAGCCCTTACTTTTAGATCAAAAATATCTAAGAGTTACAAAAGCAAATCTGAACCTCCTGAGAGCTGGGGCTAATAAGCACATTTCTCTTAGCTTTTTGTGCCCTCCTGATTCAACTATATTAAAAAAAAGCCTATCTTTACTGCACTGCATTTTACAAAAGCCCATATTTTTCCTGTTATTTTGTATTGCATCTAGAGTAAATTCGCTATGAAGCTTTTCTACTGCTTTTGGAATGACTTGCCAAAACATGACAGCACTGCTTGAAATAAATAAGTAAAGCTTATGAGTAAAATTATTTTGGAGCTACTTGCTCATGCTACAGAAATTGACTACTGTAATCTGTCATTGTTCTGAATCTCTTTTTTAAAACTGCTCGGAGTAGTGTAGCAAAACCCTACATAGCTACAGTGTTTGCTCCACTACACAATATTGAGACGACTCTACCAGCTTTACTGCCTTAGGAAACAAGCTACTTCAAAAAATTAAAAACAGTTTGTAGCTCATAATTATTGGGAACACAATTGGGAATGGAAAGCTTTCTACCTTTAGAAAACCTAGTGACTTATTCTATAAATCTCTGTAAGCCCATATTTTGAATGTCATTTTGATGATGTAGTACAGAAATTTCACTGGTGCAGATTTTTGTAAAACAGCATCAGGATTCATCCTCAAACAAAATTGTACCACAAGATGTCAGTAGCCAATGCAGAGAACTCTCATGTTCATGGCTCCCTGGGATTTGCTTGTGAACCTTGTTCCACTTTGGAGGTATCTAGGATAATATGTATGTCCAAAAGGTTGCTGGTCTATTTACAAGCAACTAGATGAAGCATGAAAGAGACAAGAGTAGTTGAATGATTTATTGCAAATCACCTGTTCAGCCTAGAGCCCTGTTGCTCATGTAGGAAGTCTTCTCAATCTGTCTAGAATCCTGGGTCCATGCATTAATTCGAAGACACAGACACTTGGATGGTTCTGCTAATTACAAGTCCGTGGCTCCTAGACTGGAGAACTTCTGTCTTATAATGTAATGTCTTGGTAAAAAAAATCTGCCCTAAGCTATGCTACTGCACTTACCTTTTAAACCATTTCTTAGAGGGAATTTGGCTGAGCCATAAATGTCAGCACAGCTACCCAATTTATCTCAGCTAAGGATCAGGATTTTCACAGTAAAACACTGTAGGGATAGGGGCTTATCTGACTTTTTTTTTTTTTTTTTTTTTTGGCCAGCTTTTCTTTGGGATGATGGAAACCTCTGAAAATTGTAGGCATCAGTGCATGCTGGAGACCACTAAGTATGAGCACATGCTACTGTTGCAGGGTTTCTTCCCACCACAAATGGCAGCACCTAAGCATAATCTAGAATTTGCTCTTAGAAAACATTCAAGGGGCTTTTAAATTTGCTTTTTTTACCTGCTGTTTCTTCTCAGAGGAGCAGTTACTCCTTCATCACTCACTAATCTTCTATGACATGCTACTGACAACAGAAATCTTATTTGTGATTCTCTCTTCATCTTGGAACCAGCTCACAAGAGAAAAGAAAACCTAAGGTCCTCACACATGATGGCTAAGTAGTTTATTTGGGTGACCACCTTGAGAGATTTTGTAAAATGGACAGAAAGCAGAATGAAACTGCATGTCACTCTTCGAGATCCTTAAAAAAAAATCTCACATGTAATGCATACAAAGGAGATGATGCTAGGGTCCTCACCCTAGCTGGCTTTCTCCATCTGTGTAGTTTCCTTTTGTAAAAGATATAAGGGACTGAGACCTTTCAATGAATCTAGTGAGAAAAAGACAAAAGCAGCAGCCCTCAATAGCAATTACCACTGCATAGCAAAATCATTAAGGGGATTTTACTAATAGATTTCTCAAACATCTACAGAACAAGATTTTATCTAGCCTATAATTCCATACTTGCTATAGAGTCAAAGGAAATAAATGTGAAGTAAGCAATAATCAGAGTTATGAAATGCTGAAAAGATAAAGGTTGGTAGGACTTCCAATGCATAGTTGAAAAAATTTACATATTTTATCCAGACAAGCATGAAAGAAAAATATATTTCTACATAATTTTAGCTCACTTTGCCCTAATCAGAAGCTGTTCTCCAGAGAAACCAAATCTGCTGCATATGAAATCAGTAAAAAAATAGAGGTTAAGACTGCAGTTACTCAGAAATACTACAGTGCTTGAGAAATTCAACTATACCTTTTGGAAGACAGAAAAGTTTATCAACATATCCTATTATGTTAGAATTCAGTCATAACTCTCCACATATTAGAAACCTAACACGCATCTTCTAACCAGAAAAGTTCAAGGACTCAGGCACTACTAATTCTGTTGCTCTGAGATATCCTTAACAGGAAAATGGGCCTTAAAGTTGAGTACTTTCCACAGAATATATTTAGACTATATAACGACATTTTCCATAAGTTCCAGAAGATCTTCCAGAAAAAACAAAAACATCTCAAGTGCACATTTTTGGCAAATTTGTCTGAGCTCAGGCTGCAATTGAACTTAAAAAATGCTGAATTACTTTTACTGATATTAGTAATACAGTGACCAGTATTTTCAAACTCTTACTACGAGTAATATTGGTCCTTACTGGTGTTTCTCACCAAAATCTTACTTCAAGACATTGCTGCTAATTTATTCAACATGCTGAAAAAATCAACTTCATAGCTTCTTCTCTGTGTTACAGTGCCTACATCTATATTGTTTGGGAAACAATATCAAAAGGAAATACTATCTGAACCTTTGTTTATTCTGAAAACTCACAAGAAACTAATTTCTTTTAAATACTGGACCTCTGCATCCACCAACCAAAAGTAGTTTCTGCTGGTGATTCAGAGGCATTGTATAAAACGCTGTATACTCATCGTGTTAAACGAGAAAATGACAGTAGGAAATATACCAAACATCTACTTTAGTAGATGTATTTATGCACATTTCAATGGCCTGTGCTACATCTTGCCTATTTTCATTATCTTACATAGAACTGTAATAGAATATGACAGGACTATAAAGATGTGTATTGCTAATGTATGTCAAATGTGTTGTATCATTTATATTGATTAAAGTATTGATAGAAAAATCCCTGCTATGTATTAGAACACTCATGAGCTTTATATTTCCCCAAGGCACAGTGTGATGAAGAACTTCTTGAACAGGAGAAATGCAAAGACAGAATAACAACCACCACCACCTCCAACACTCACAAATAGGCCACAGGCACTGTTTCTGGACCATCTTATCTGTCATATCTGTTCTTACCAACTTCCCATTTTGAATGAGAGACACTTTGTGTTAGTCACTCCTGTTCCTGATAGCTGTGTAACTTCCAGCCTCCTGCTGCGTCTCCCTATTAGGGCACCCCACGTTGCCCCAGGGGTTTTGCTATAATCTGTGCTCCTCCCTCACTCTGCAACTTATGGTGCCCAAGTTCATCTCTGCTTCCCTGCCTGGAAACACTGAGGAAAGGAGATTGGTCATCTCACCTTGCTTAGGCTGCTTGATGTGGTACAATACCCACCTCTGTCAACGCTCAAATGTCTCTTAGCCACACTCAGAATTATTTTCCTCGCAACATCTTAAGACCTGGTTGATTCCTCAGGGCAAATATAACAGGCTTCCATAAAGCGGTGCAAAGAAGCAGCAATTAGAAGTGAACAACAAGTTTCTATGGTCCTATAACACCCAGACTATGCTAACTAAATTCCAACATTATCAAAAGACTTTCTTGCAAGGAGAAGTCCTGGTGAAAAAAATACTAAAAAATAATTCTGCTTCTGTAGGACAAACAGTTGTTCATTGTTTTTTTCATTAATAAATCCATTTACACACATACTACAGTCCAATTAGAAGCAATAACTAACCGTAATTAATAATAGGCACAAAGCACTCATAGATTTTCCAATAAATAACAGATATACTACTAGAAAAGAAAATGTATCTTATCGGCCATGAATGCATGAATACATTATTCAACTCTTAAAGCTGTATTTCAGGGAAAATAAGTATATATAAAATAAAAATAAAGATGGTCTAATCTTCAATGGCAAATTTGTCTGTAAGAATCTCAGAAACGTACCTTTCATTTTTCTTACTGATTCCCAGTCATCAGGCTTTCCTGTTAGACATCGCTGTGAATTTGTAGTGATGGATAGAAAATTTGGATTACTCGAGCTTTTCCAGAAATAAGCATGTAGGTATATACCTACACTGCTGCAGTCTGTAGCAAGCACCTTACTCTCACTCAAAGCATTTTTTGCACTGTGATTAAATGAGTAAAAATGAAATCAGTGCTTTGAGAATGATTAAAGGTAATGAGTCAGCTGTGAGTCATGAGAGAAGGTAAAAGGCTGTTACAACTGAAATAATAAATGCTGCTACTTCAAGCAAAGCAATAATGCCATTATCTTCAAATAACAGGCTCATGACCTCAATGCAGACAGACACCAGCAAAAAACATGATCACACTGAGTAAGTTAATAGGCTAATCATCAATGTAAAAATTGTAGATTTTTCTTTCCTGGTAAACATTTCCATAATTGTTATTTATGTGTTGATAATTACCGATATTCAAGGTTTGTTAAAAAATTTGAGTAGCAGAAACACCACAAATTCTATAGTATTTAAAATGTAAAATGTAAACAGTAAGAAAGAATAATGGAGAAAGCATTAAAAATATAGCAAGAGGCAGGTGGAAGAAGAATCATTTTTCATCACTTTTCTTTGCCAAATAATAAACACAAGGACACCTAACACTTCATTTTTACTACTTCCACATTTTTCTGCTGTCTTCCATAGGTGAGGCAAAAATGACAAAGGATTAAGCCAAGTTTTCTATTGGCCCTGATGCATTAATATGGAAGGGTTTCTCCAGTGAGATATTTTACTTTTGCTTTACCTGGTGTTTTATATTTGAGTTCCAAACTTGGTATTTTTGTATTTGTTTACTCTGTAGAAACAGAAAATGCTGAAGCTCACAGTACGTCTCTTCTTTGCTTTGACCAACAAACTGATACATATCACAACTTATTGCAGCTTAGGTCTGTGTATGTGGAGAGTTGCTGAGGGTAGTGGGCCGTCAGAGAGTTGGCTCTGAGATCCACTTTAGTTTAATTCCAAACTGAACAGGGTAAACACCAGCAGAGAATCAGGAAACCCAAGAAAACTCAGCCCCACGGCCAGTAGATATGTCTATGATGGAGTGAGAAGTTTTATGGAAATAGACCAAGAATAGTTTTTTTCCCATTCAGCATTAGCATTCCCAACAGTTTAAAAACCATGAGTGAAGCCTCATTTTATAACTAGGATGGTTTAAAAGAAAAAAATATCTTAAAATATTATCTGTTAAAATCTTCTTGTTTGCCTCCAGATTTTGAACTTTCTGTAGCTCTTTTTTCCAGCAGTCAGAAACATCTGTTAAAGAAAGAAAATACGTTAAGAATAAAATCAAACAAAAAAACCCAAAACAGTCACAGGATTTCAAGAGCCAGAGTTTCAAGAGAAACTTACACTATGGACAATATGATTTGCATAATATTGCAAGACGTGGCAACACTTTGAGGATTCACTGAGAGTTAATGCTCTTCTTGATTGACTCCTTTGCTGAGCCATAGATGTTTATCCTCAAGTTAGAGCAAAAAAGAAAAGTCTAAATAACCCATAGCATCAATGCCATTCAGATTAGTCATGTCTAATTGCGTGACATAAAATCTTGAAAGCACATAGTTCACCGATTTCACTTGATCTCATATAGTTGTTCAAACCACACAACAAATCAAACTCTAAAGCAATAAGCAATGGAAAATTAAAAAGTTGAGGGGAGAAGGACAGCTTACCAAAATATCACTAATATATCCTAGCAATAAGCAGTGTTTGCAGTTAGCATTTAATTCATTCAACGGTATGTAATGTAATAACTACACCTAATTCAATTAATTTGCCATCTAGTCTCCAGAGTCTCTTGATTACACAAAACCAGAGATCTTTGGCATTACTCTTTCAGTCTATGCAGTGGCTATAAAGACAGTGTGAACTAGATCCAGCACTGCTGCAAGTGCCTAAAATATTGAAATACTGAGTATTTTTAAAAAATCATGAAAAGCAAGTTGATTGGGATATAGCTACTTACCACATAGCTAACGGGAGAATGATGCAGTCAAGGGTGCTTCAAAGAGCTTGTTCTTAAAGCTCTCACTTCTCAGTGAAAGGCAAAACCTAACTTCCAGTCTGTACCAAAGGATTGCCTATACATATCCAGTGGATGTTACTGTAAAGTACAAGACTGGGACATCCATGATGAGTCCGGTTTGTTCAAGCATTCAGACAGAAGGGTCACTCTGAGACTTTATTGCTCAATATGTAATGGGAAGAACATTGTTGTTCTCCCGCTCCCTGCTTACAAACAACCTATATACAATGAAAATTCCTTGGAAGTAGAAATTGAGATTCCATGGGGAGGAGGAAATTTATTTGGCCTCTGTTTTAACGACTAGGTTGCTTTCATCAGCAGCTTTTGATAAAGGATGCAGTTCTGCTAAGTGTTTGAGATGTTATCAATGGTAGAGCATACCCACACATGCACAGACATATCCCACCCACTCCCCCTACCTTCCTTTACCCCTCCCCCCCAATTTTGGCCAAACTGAAGATACCACACTGAAACAAAGGTTTCTGTAGAGTTAAAGATCTCTGAGAAAGTGGTCTGTAGCAGGGCTATACTAGGACAATACTTGATGCCTAGTTTTTTAATAATAAATGTATTAGAATTGACCTTATATGAGCACAAGTGTTTTCTTTCGGATAAGATCTTAGTTAAACTACTGGGTCTTTTCTATTTGTCACTAGTTTATCAATATTTTTTAAATTTATTTGTAGGCAATTGAGAGTGACTAGAATAAGAAACTAGTGAATTATATAGAACATTTATATCTTAATCTGAAATTACCTTTGAAATCACATTCCTTTCATTATTTCATATAAACAAACTACATTCATTAGGAAATCTTTAACATTAATTTAATTCAATTCAGATCTTAATTATTGTCCTTTCAAGATTTTTAAATGCAAAAAAACAGTTACTTTTTTATTCTGTTCCTCTTTCTTTGAAGGATTTATTTTGATAAGGAGAGACTTTCAAAATTACTCTTTTTTATGTTAATCATTATATCAAATTCACCTAAAATATTCCTGAGGTTGATGTAACTATTATAGATTTTGAAAATACAGGTATACTAACCTATGGAGTCACATAAGAAGTTTGTAGATTGTGTTGTACTTCTGGAATCAAATTTTGTTGTTGTCTTAAATATTTTATCATAGCTTCATAAGGAAAAGACCCCAAATTCAATATTTTGGTTATGGTGAGAGACACTGTCAGTATTGCCATATCACAGATGGGGAAACTGGCAGAGATGTTAAGTTTTGGCCAGAACTGGTAGCACCAGAGAATGCTTGAAAAAGCTCTTGAGTGAAGCACTAGTGTGTCAGTCACAAGATTATATTTCTGCTCTTAAACTCAGAGCTATATAATTGTATATATCCATTTCATAACAGAACATGGGAAGCATACTTTGTTATGAATAAAAGTTTGAATTAAATTTCTCAATAAGTATTTAAAACTTGGTTTCCTCTAGATTTTTCATGAGTCAGTTTCTTCATCTTCTTATTATGTAAAGTGAAGGAGATCCAGAAGACAGTACTCTGTTTAAACACAGCTTTGGGTTAGCAAAGGTATTACATTTAATAGATCCCACATATTAGTACCTCTAATCAAACACCTGTTTTCTCAGTCAAACATTTCAAGATCTTTGAGCATAATCTAAATCAACTGGCAGAAGGCATTTGATACAGAAGTGGAGTACTCCTAAACATTGGATCGGTTTTATTCACGTAACATTACTGTGGTTTTGACAACTCATTTGAAACATCTCATTATGCAGGCAGCAGCATCTCTTACAACTAGAGACTGAAAATGTGATTAATTAAAAGTAGGCTATCAGTCTAAATCTGAGATGTCTATTAGTATGTCATTAACATTCTAAAGGAAAATGGAATAGGAAAAAGCTAACCCGAACTTAAATCCACTTTAAAATCCAGGTATTTTGAACTAGTTTGAAGCACACAAGACAGTCTACATTTTTTAGCTACTTGATTTTAAGCACTCTAAAACCCTTGAAGCCAAATAAAAAGTTGGAAGAGTCTGAGGAAAGAAAAACAACCTAGCTCCAGTGTTTTTGCTAGTCCTGCTGTTCGGAGACTCCCTTTACCCATTTGTATTTAATTTTCCTATCTTAGTGCAAACCATCTTTCCAAAAGCTCCCGAAAGACAAGACATGCATCTCCCGGCAGGCACCAACCCGGCAGGAAATTACTAGAAATTAAGAGCCCAGTCTTGCAAATATTTTGTCACGTGAGTAACATTAGTCATTGGGATACCCATGTGCAAGTGCTGGCTTGATCAGTATCTAAATTTGGCAGCTGCAGGTGTACTCCTCAAGTAATTCAGTCTAAAGTGCAAGTCTGCATTATACAGCACATCCATCAACCAATTTTATGAAGGTGTTTCAACTCATACCAGTTTGAGTTATTTAATCACGCAGTTTTTAATCACTTTCTTGCCTCAGCTACTCATCCTCATGTAGCTGTATGTTATGAACACTGAATTGGGCATGACATTGAGATTCTAGTGTAATTCAATCATTACAGAAAAACTGACATTTACATATGTTTCCAATTAGTTTCAATAGGAAGACAGTCAGTCACTTTATACCGGGTTACAACAAATATGATTTCAATTACTCTTCCTGTGAAAAATTCTTTTCAAATAGATTACTAACAAAAGGTTTACATGACTTCTAAGTCACTGAAATCCTTTCAATGTGAAAATATACTGTAAAGAAACATTTTATTTAGACTGGGGGAAATTAAATATTTTTTAAAACACCAAATAAAAATTAATATACGTCTTAATGAATCTTTCTAACCTTCATACATGATCACAAACCTCTCCTAATGATTGTGATTCAGCAATATTCATGGTTGATTAATTCCAAGGAAATAAGAAGGTTATTCATTCCAAAGTGCTGTTTCCATAATTAAAGTGATGTTAGAACCAGTCTTTCAGTGTTGTTTATTGTTGGATGAAATGATCTGCTTCATAAGTTGTATTCCCCAGAATGCAGCACAGAGGGAAAACAAGGCCTACAACAGAGAATTTAAAATCAGAAACATTTTATACAAATTTTAGAAATTGTACTTGCCTGTAAAGATAACAAATGAGTGAAAACAAATTGCTCTCAAGTACAAAAATTATACAAGAATTCTAGGCACACATTCACTTCAAGACTGTGTATTCTTTTCTCTATTACTCTTTATTGCATGGATTCTTGTTTGAACTTGCTCCTAAAACAAGATAACTGTCAAAATCTGCATGACCTTCATGAGGTGCTTCAAGTGGAGTGTGGCCAGCAGGTCAAGAGAGATTATTCTTCCCCTCTGCCCAGTTAAGGCCACATTTGGAGCACTGTGTCCAGTTTTGGTCTTCCCAGTTCAAAAGTGGTAGAGAACTTCTGGAGAGTCATGCAAAGACGATAAAGTGACTACAGCATGTCTTTTACAAGGAAAGGCTGCAAGACCTGGAGCTGCTTAGACTGGATATTATCAACACAAGAGGATAACAAAGAGATGGGGTGAGTCTTTTTTCTTTAGTGCCAGTGCCAGAACAAGGAGTAAGAGGCACAAGCTGAGACACAGGAAATTTCATAAGGAACATAAGGAAAATAGCATAAGGAAAAACTTGAACATAAGGAAAAACTTGCTTCCTATGAGGGCAAGGGAAGCCCTGGCACAGGCTGCACAGGGAGGGTGTGGAGTCTCCTTCTCTGGAGGATTGTAAAACCCACTTGGACATGTTCCTATGCGACCTGGTCTATGTGGACCTGCTTTAGCAGGGGGATGGACTAGATGATTTCTAGAGGTCCCTTCCAAAACCTACCCTTCTGTGATTCTGTGATATTCAGTAAAGGAATTTAAAGCACCCAGAACCCAATATGATGAGATAGGACAATAGTATCACCAACTGTGACTGAAGATAGGCACAAAAATGTTAACTTTTTCGCAAATGATATGAAGATTGCTAATGTCATAAGTCATATGGTTAAGTACAAATATTCCAAGTAGCCTAACAGAGGATCTATGGCAAACAAAGTGTTCTATCTACAGTACAATAAATTAGTACTTGCTCTCCAACTTGCTATTTATGATGAGATATAAACTAGATGGAAACAAAGGTGTAATACTCTTTATCTTGTCCTTGGCTCTGTGCATCTTTTTTTTTTTTAGTCAGTGAATTTTAATGAGACCTAAAATTTTTTTTTTCATTAGTTTATTTGCTGAAAAATGCTTTGTGATGAGTAGTCGTACTTGCTGGGTATAGTCTAATTCAGAGAGTAGGTTCATTCAAAAAAGAACAAAGAGAACAGGAGAAAAAGTCTGCACATGTGTGTATGTGTGAAATATACTATTTTAAATTTCCTGAAAGAAATCTTTACCTTTAATGTAGAAAAATAATCTCTAACTTAGAAATCCACTTCATTAAATCAGTTGTTACAGATTAATGAAGTGGTTTTTTGTGGTGTTTTTTTTTTTTTCTGTGAGTTAGACAAAACATCCCATTTACGCTGAAAGATGTTTTTTTTGGGTGATATATTTTTTGTTCGAGGAGACATAAAACATTAAAAAGAAAAGAAATTTTGAGGTGAGGATATAATAATTCTTTTCTTTCAGGTTAATCTGTAATTAAAAGGTACTGACTAGGAGGGCTCCAATTTTAACATTGACACCATTTAACATTCAACATTTTAACAATGCATGGCCCAAAAATCTACTTCTGTAGTCATCTACACAGTCACTCACCAACATAATGCCCAATATAAATGGTAAATGACCATAATACCTAGAAGCCACTCATTTCGCATTCATTGAGGGGAACATGATGGAATAAAGTCTGATTCTTCTTACCAACTTCTCACCAAAGGCATCAGTACAGGTTTCACATAATTTATGGATTACATACTTAGAAGCATGAGATGGTAATGACACAATACATTATTAAATACAATTCTAATCAGATTCTAGAAATTCAGTCTCCATTCAACCTCTATCAAGAAAAAAAGTCCCTTCAACTGTTTCCACTGAAAGTTTTCATTCTACTTGAGGAAGGGTAGGCTGCTTATTGTGTTTAAAACTTCCGATGACACTGTTAGTTCTGTATTTGCAGTTCAATTTGTAAGAAAGACTCATAAAATTGTCACCAAAAGACATACTTCTAAGAGCGTCAGACCCTTAGGAATGAAAGATTAAACTTTTTTTTCCCCTTGAATTATCACAAACACCTTGTAAAACTGCATAGCACTGTTTTACAGCTACAGAATGGAAAGACTTTGCAAGCAGTGCTGTGGGAACAACACTCTCCATGTTTTGTGAGAGGCTTTATTTCTATGCTGAGATTCCCTATAGAAGAAAACTACAAGCTACAAATAACTACCTGTATTTTTTTTTTTTGGTTCGTATGTAATTTGGATCAGTGTGAATCGTGACATACCTAAAACAATGACTTACATATAACAGGCTCTTACTGTGGAAAAATTGTCGTGCTATCTCCAGAAACAGATCTTATCCACTTGTCATAATTAGTACTTCTCTGACACATTACTAAACTCCTTTCATTCCTCATCTCAGAAAGATCACTCCTATTTCTGGAAGATGCATTAAATATAGAAGTATTCCATTTTCAGAAGAAGTACATTTAAGTGCATTTAATGACTGAGGTGCAAGGCATTTATAAGGGATTAATGACAGCTGGGAGATGATGATCACCTGAAGCAGCACAGCCATGGGCCATTAAGCCCCAGGAAATGTCCTCAGCTAAGGATGGTTATTACTATTATATCCCAAAACTGAAAAAACCATCTCGGGTGAATTTTTCTTTCTAAAATGGATTAATGCAGTTTCTTCTTTCTTAATTAAATCCTTCATTGTGAGTTTCTTAAAGCACGCAATCAAAACTTGTGGAGGCGTATTTCAAATTGCAGTTATTTCATCCAGAATGGAAAACCACACACTGCACACTGTGGATCTGCAGAAATAGTTTGGCTTCATTATTCTACAAAAGTATTGATTCACTGCCTATCAATGTCAGAATTGCCAGTACTCAACGGAAATAACACATTCACTAAACAATAATGCTGCAAGGTTGTAAGAGACATAGTTTGAGAAAAACTCAAACATCAGGGAAAAAAATCAAGGGGCCACATCCTCCCTTGACCCACTCTGAACACAGCCAGCTGTGTGGGGCTACTGAGCAGAAACTTGCTGTGTAGGCTGGAGTTCAGTTTCTTTTGATTACTGCTACATATTTTGGAGTTACAAGGCTTGACCCACTTGAATGAATGGTGCAATGAAGTGATGTCAGCACTGGAAAGCTGAGAGGCTATGTGCTAGAATTTTGACCAGACAGCAGTAGGGGCAGCAGGAAGCAGCAGAAGAACATTCCATCAAGCAACCTGTACTATAGTTGACAAGTATTTTTCTAATGCCCTTGGGAAAACATATTTCCTGAATTCTATGTGCAGATACTTTTCTTTTCAACTGTCATGCACTTTAACAAGTTGGAGTTTGGCTTTGTGGTTTTGTGGCGTTTTATTTCCTGTGAAGTTTCTAGATTATTGACACAGAAATTCTCATTTCTTCCTGTATTGTGAAAACCAACTAGTATTTTTTCTTTGATTAAAATATTCTGGTTTTGAAAGAAAAAGATAGAATTAAATATTAAATGCTTTTTTTCTGATTTACACCAAGAAAAGTACATCCACAAACAATATTACGTAAGAAAAATAGTTTCGCTTCTATCTTCAAATGAAAAATTACTGTGGACAGTGGTTATATATACAACAGCTAGGTGTAAAAGCAGAATACGAAAAATTGTTTCACTTCTATCTTCAAATGGAAAAGTACTGTGAACAGTAGTTATATATACAACAGCTAGGTGTAAAAGCAGAATTTCTCATAACCATACATCCAGCAAAGTTAAAAGTAAACTTTTAGCCACCTTAATATAAGCACTTTTTACATTTACCTGTTCAAGTAATTAGAGATTAATTATAGACTGTCATTTAGACTGCTGGAGGAGACAGACTTCTTTCAAGTATTAAGATTACCTCCTTTCACACAGTCTTTCTATTTCCATACAGCCACTATTCCCTCTCTGAATAAAACTAAAAAAAAATGTAAATAACATTCTTCACAAAAACAAAGGTAGCTCAACTAATGGACTTATCTGGCTCTTCACAGCAAATCCTCACTGGAGTGATCAAAGTTTGTTGGGCTGTAAAGTACTTTAAAATCATTAGCTAAATTCAGGCACCCACTTCTGCATGATTAGCTTTGTTGTTGATCTCTAAAGGTACTCTCTACCATTTCGTATTCTGTAATGGCTTTATATATCTGAGTTGCCTAGACATAGTGCCTTTCCTCTTGTAGATTTCATCTGGATAGAATTAGAAAGCTTTATACATCGGTCTAGAAATGTAGACAAATGTTCAAAAATAGCCCTGCTTTATGGAGGGGAAGAGGCTCGAACCACAACACTTCAGATCCTTTCCAACCTAAATCATTCAAAGATTCTCTGACAATTCCCAGATTTTGCTCAGACATGTTCACTCCATATTTTGCTGCAGAGATAGTTGGCAACTGTGCAACAAATTGGCTATATCTGGGGTAGAGCATCATATGAATGTGTTTATGATACTGAATTCTCTGAAGTTGTAGAAAATGTATTCCTAGCTCTGGAGAGGGTGTAGGAAGATCAGCATAGCCACATACTTTATTAGGTTGGCTGTTCACAACATAAAATGGACCTGGTCCTGGCAAAAGTGATAAACGAGCTCACTCGATATGATGCTGAGAATGGTTTAACTGATACTGCAAATCAAACTTGATTAAGGATATTTTAATATTCTTTATCTACTGACTGGGACATGATTTCTTCAAAGGAACCAGAAATCATTTCATACTATAATGACAAAGTAACTTTTAGTCTTTATCTGAGAAGGCTGTGTCTGCGTAATGTCATTGTCTTTTTCTAGTAAAGATGGAGATCATGAACTGATATAACAGTTAAAACTCACTAATATTAGTAACAAAAGGGTTGAATAAACTACTCCAGATTTCACAAGTACCCCAATGGTGCAGTTTTCACTAATATCATTGCTGTTTTCCCACTTCTCTACACAGGACTGGTTCAAGTGCTGAACTAAACAGAGAAGACAGAAAATATATGTCTCAGAAATGAGGAAAAAAGTTCATTATTTCCAGAAGTCACAACTCGGGCAACAAATACAAGGATCTTCATTCTCAGTGCAATGTTTAGAAGCCATAAAATCATAAAATATTTTTTGTTGGAAAAGACCTTTCACAGAATCACAGAATAACAATATCATTATGGTTGGAAAAGACCTTTCAGATCATGAAGCTCATCCACTAACCTCATACTGCCAGGGTCCATCACTAAACTAAACCATACCCCTCAGCACCTCATCTGTGAGTGTTTTGAATATCTCTTTTGAATACCTCCCTGGGCAGCCTGCTCCAATGTTTAATAACTCTTTTGGTGAAAAAGTTCTTCCTAATCTCAAATCTAAACTTCCCCTGGCACAACTTGAGGCCACTTCCTCTTGTCCCATCATTCATTACTTGGGAGAAGAGACTGACCTCCACCTCCTTTCAGGTAGCTGTAGAGCGTGGTCATGTCTCCTTGCAGCTTCCTCTAGATTAAACAACACCAGTTCCCTCAGACATTCCTCAGAAGACTTGCTCTCCAGACCCTTTACCAGCTGTGTTGCCAGTCTCTGGGCATGCTCCAGCACCTCAGTGTCCTTCCTGTAGTGAGGGGGCCCAGAACTCAACACAGTACTTGAGGTGTGACCTCACCAGTGCTGTGTACAGGTGGAAAAATCACTTTCCTGGCCCTGCTGGTCACACTATTTCTGATAAAAGCCAGGATAACATTGGCCTCTTGGCTACCTGAGCACGCTACTGGCTCATGTTCACTCTTGCCCCTAAACAGGTCTACGCATCCACCCAGCTTCATGTCATCAGTGAACTTATTGACGTTGCACTTGATCCCCTCATCTAGATCATTGATAAAGATNCCTTTCAGGTAGCTGTAGAGCGTGGTCATGTCTCCTTGCAGCTTCCTCTAGATTAAACAACACCAGTTCCCTCAGATATTCCTCAGAAGACTTGCTCTCCAGACCCTTTACCAGCTGTGTTGCCAGTCTCTGGGCATGCTCCAGCACCTCAGTGTCCTTCCTGTAGTGAGGGGGCCCAGAACTCAACACAGTACTTGAGGTGTGACCTCACCAGTGCTGTGTACAGGTGGAAAAATCACTTTCCTGGCCCTGCTGGTCACACTATTTCTGATAAAAGCCAGGATAACATTGGCCTCTTGGCTACCTGAGCACGCTACTGGCTCATGTTCACTCTTGCCCCTAAACAGGTCTACGCATCCACCCAGCTTCATGTCATCAGTGAACTTATTGACGTTGCACTTGATCCCCTCATCTAGATCATTGATAAAGATGTTAAATAGAACAAGCCCCAGCAGTGAGCCCTGGGGAACACCACTAGTGACCAGACTGACTCCATTTAGGAGCAGTCTGAGGTTAGTAGAGAAATGCCATGGCAGTAAAAGGAGTTACTAAACTTGTACGGTAGTGCGCAGATCAAGAAGACTGCAATAATACTACCTTTAAAGGGAAACCAAGAAACAAGAAGGCTCCTTCTCTGTATGATGTTTTCCATGTACTTGGGAAATATACAGAGAAGGAAGTGGGATGCTGATTTTTTTTGTTGTTGGTTGGATTTGGGTTCGGTTTTCAGCTATTTTTGGTGAAGAAACTGCATAGAGCAGGGAACAGGGACAACTGCAATAGTAATGGCTTCACAGCATTTGTCCAAGATTTCTGTAAAAGTAGCAGGATGTCTAGAAATTCTCCATAAAAGTTCATAGCACACATTCAGGTTGTTGGTGCAGCACATACCTCAAAGATTCAGCATGTTGCTGACCTACGAACAAAATTGTATTAAGAGACTGTTGGCACACACAAGATTAAACCAAGTATCTTCAAGCCCCATAAAGTATATTGATAGTCCACCCACAGACTGGTTTCTTGCTACTATGATATAGCTCATTAGTTTTATACTTCATTATTAACAGATAATGAGAAAATAATAGGAAAGTGATATATGCATGTTTTTCCAACTATGTTAAATGTTTTAAACTTTCCTTCTTTTATTAAAATACAGTCTGAGACACTAAAGCTAGATAATGCATGAAAATCTAGGCTGCAGAAGCCCCCATAACATAAAAGGCTTATATTACCTATTCAGGAAATGCAAAGAAATATCTGGAGAAAGGATATACATTCCTCCATTTCTTTCACAGCTGGGCACATCCTCACTGTGAAATCAAGTGCACTGCAGAGATGTCTGAGCTAGCAAGGACATAAACTGCTAAATCTCAGCAAAACATCAAGTTGACTCTGTCTTCCTGGCTTTGCACACAAGCTAGTAGGTCACATTCGTGAGCGAAATACATGTGGATTTTTACAGTGGCAGTAACACTGCAGTTATATTTACACCTAAATTGGCTTATGTGCATTCAGCACAGTATCTTGCATCACATCCTTCACTCCAGATAAATCAGCCCATTGCTTCTCAAATTATTTGTGTAGATATACGCATCCTATTGAACCTATGAAATTTCTTCTCTCTTGGGTCACAGAATAATCTACCACTTAAGCACTAGGATTAGGAAGGTTTTACCTCATTCCCTAAAAGACAAAAAACCCCACTAAACTAGGAAGCTTTTCCATTCGTCATGTGAATGGAAACTCCAAAGCATTTTACTAATCTTTACCTTATGATGAGCTAATGCAAGCTGGAGACAGCATCAACATGAATAATGATTAATATATATATAAACCCTCTTCACATTTACAGTATGAAATGCATTATATTTTATGGAAACATAAGACTACTTCCCATAGTGTAATGTAATTCTATCTAAAGATTCCTAGATCATTCTGAACTGTTTAGCCATTTTAATTTGTCCCCAAATTAAAACCCACCTAAACAAACCTGTTCAAACAACTTCTTAAAAATAACTTCTGGAATAAGAAGACTTTCATTGCTTTGAAAGTACATTGTCAAAAAATTACTTAGTAATCATAAATTCTCAAACATCGTATAAGCTTTAAAAATTCCTAAAACTCGTGAATGTTATACACTTTGTTAAACACGCCAGAGCATACTAATATTTTAAAATTTGTTTATTGTCCTTTCATACTGCTTTAGTTTTGTTTTTGATAAGGCAGTACTGAAAAACAAGTTCAAAGATCAACAGTTTTAGAAGACCTTAATTTTGAATATTTGATTTCTCAGCTTCCATTCTTCCTCAGACTTGAGAAACATTAGGCATGGACATTTTCTCAATTATTGCATTTTAAATTAACAATTAAAACTAAGGCTTTCATAAAAGTTAAGTGAAAAAATGCACTCAATCTGTAAACATACCAGTTTAATCTGTCACAGGATAACAGGTCAAATGAGATTGATAGTTATTAATAGTTGTTGAAACCAAATATTTGAGATAGCCCTGTCTCAGTATGGCTACAGCTGTTTATTTTCTTAAACATTTAAACAGGAAATGTACCCATCGAGATGAAATATCTCATTTACTGTTATGCCTGTCAGCAGCTGTAGCATAATTACATACACCACACTGCATCACTTACAGCTCAAACACAAGTTGGAAGATAAAACATCTGCAAAGAAATATTTTGCTTTATAAGATGTTATATAAATTAGATGTAAAGAGCAGTTTAATCTCCCTTATTCAAGAAATACAAACCTCATTTTAGTTTAATCAATAGTTTACTGCTGAGATCTTATATTTAATCAAATTTAAATTGTTATTTTAAGCTTAAAGAATTGAATGCTTTTAAATGCAGCGCTCTATGCAAGAAAAGCTGGACAGGTATATTTCTGTGATAAGAGTAAAGGTATTATTTTACATGGTCAACTTCAAGTCCTTCATTTAAGTAAGTTCCTACTTAAAAGGTGAGGCAAATTCATTTGAAGGAGCCCATGCAGAGGAAACTTCTCCTTTGTGCCTGTATCCTTGCTTGAAAATAGAGAAAAATTACAGCTGCGAAAAAAAAAATGCAGTTTTAATGTGAAAGAAAACTTGCTAAACGTAATATTTCTGAATTTTCAATGGATTTTACCAAGCTGTGTAACATCCACCAAACAAGCTTCTACAGAGGTAATTCAACCTCTTCAATCCCTTCATTTTTGTCAGTTTAATGAGGGACAGGGAATTTCTGGAGAGAGGCCACCTCAGGGCCACCAAGAAGACCAGGGGACTCGAGCATCTTCCTTATGAGGAAAGGCTGCAGGAACTAGGGATGATTAGTCTAAAAAAGAGAAGACTGAGAGGGGGATCTCATTAATATTTACAAATATCTAAATGGTGGATGTCAGGAGGTTGGGACATCCCTTGAGGGGACACTTTTCTATTGTATCTAGCAATGGGACAAAGGGTAATGAGGGGAAGCTGGAACACAAAAAGTTCCATTTAAACATAAGAAAAAACTATTTTACTGTGAGGGTGAGGGAGCAGCAGCACAGGCTGCTCAGGGAGGGTGTGGAGTCTCCTTCCTTGGAGGTCTTCAAGACCCACCTGGACACACTGCTGTGCAACCTAATCTAGGTGAACCTGCTTCTGTAGGGGGACTGGACTAGATGATCTCTAAAGGTCCCTTCCAACCCTACCATTCTATGATTCTGTGACATTGCAGGAAAAACATTATGTAAGTTAGTATTCAGTGTCTCCATTATTAGTAGACATGAAGTATTGCATGCTTCCACATAAACGGTTTCATTTTGGAGAGTGGCTGATGTGCATAAGCACCCTGTCAGGGTGGTGAACAGAATCAAGAGCACTCTGTCAACCTTGAGAGCTCTGACAAAGGTGGCGTGGAAGATCTCTGCTCAGTGGTGTACTAAGTATCCTCTTGAGAGAAAGTTGACTAGCTACAGGCTCCAAAATGGGAATTTTTCCATTGTGTGGGGAAAAAAAATATATTAAAAAAAAATCCCTGCCTTTAACAGTAAGCGACAGCCATTAGATCACTGACAGGAAAAAATGCTGCAGATGTTGACAAGAAGTGATGGGAAAAAGCTGGCAAATGTGAAAGGAAGGAATAAGAACATGCAGAGAGATAAAACAATTGAGTGAAAAGTAGAAGGGATTTCCAGCACAGTGAACAAATATCAGAAAAGTTCTCAAGAATTACAGAGGAAGATCAAAGATAAAAGTAATTTGACATCAAGATTGCTCTTAAAGCCAACATGCTGTAAGGAGAAATTAATCCTTTTATTGAAAAATGGAGAAGGCTGTTCTCTGCTTAAAAAGAAACCACAAAAACAAACAAAAAAATAAAGCAATGCAAACCAACCAACTAACCAACAACTTCTGAATGAAGAAAATGGATTAATAGTCATTGATATCATAAAGGAAAAATCTTGCCATAGAAGGTACATGTCCAAGTTAAAGATAGACAGAACACATCCATCCTGCCAGCCAACTCTCTTTTGAGGCCAAAAGCAGTAATCTGTGGTTGTTTTTAAGTTCCAAGGAGAAGTAAAATGTGCTGAAGTCCGTCCAGACACTGTCTATCCCTTTACACGGAAAAGTAGATCTCTTTCTGGCTATTGGGATCTCTTTCTGTTGCTTGCTCACAAGATAGTCTTCCTGTGTTCTGACTTGTCGCTTCTATTCTTGTTTGGGGAAACTCCCGTTCCCCAGACTCACCATCGTTTCATTATATCAAAGTTGTTGTTATCAACATTAACCACAGCTACACTCAAATGCGGGAATACATTGATATTATGTCAAGCCAACATAATCGTATTTTTAAATTAGCTTATAGAAAACATCCCAAAATATAAAATTAAAGGAAACTAGGAAAACTAGAGGAATATTGTCTAAATAAAACTTCTGTATGGAGTGTACAAAACTGAGTGAAATAAGAAACCTCCAGAAAGGAAGAATTAATTATTACATGACAGAATGACAGGGAAATCACAGTTTAGATGAAAAAGCAGTGATGTATATCCTAACATTTCTAAAATACAACAAAATTCCATGAAACATCTTTTTTTTTTCCAGGAAAACTGGATTAGATTTCTTAATAATTAAGGGATTTTTTTTAAAACGTGGAGATACTAAAAAAATCTGTAATTTAATAGAAATGAAGATACTAAACTCAAGAGAAATCAATTACATAAAAATGCTGTGAGGAATAATCAGTAGTCAGGAGGATATTAGAGAAAAAATTGGAGAGCTGGAGCAGTTTATAAGCAAAATATGTCTCAAACATGCATTGCTGATACAAAAAGATGCTAATATCACTGTGGAAGATATTAACAGAAACATTTAATATAGCCCATACGTATTGATCCCAGCTACTGAAAGGTGCTGAAATCTTTAAGGAAAGTATAGGTAAGCTGTATATAGTAATAAAGTAGATAACAAGAATGGTAAGCATTTTAGGAAAGTTGACCTATTGATTCTTCTGATTTTTGAGGAAAAAAAAAAAGAAGGGCAAATAAGATCGATATTCTGACACGTAAAATACTATGGAAAGAAAAGAGCTACTGAGCAAGGTTTTAAAAACAACAACAAAAATATTTTTAAATGGAAATTTTCATTAGGTAACAGCTAGACATAAGGATGGTATAGCATTGGATTCAGATATGTAGGCAAGCTGCAAAAGGTGTGTAAATGATTAGACAGGCCTGTGTCTGTGGTGTAGCTTTAATTCAGATGAGACTGCTTAGCAAAAAACAACTATTACTTAGCAACTATTTTTTTGCAAGACTACACCAATTTTACTCTCAGATGTAGTTGTTGCCTTAGTGAAGGGATGAAAAGCAGGATCTGCTACTACTTTATTTATTTTTCAGTTTCTGGCATTGGGCAGGGTTGAACCTGCTTCTCATCACAGTAGTCACAGGATTATTACATTTAGAGAACAACTTACATCGGGTCTTCAGACAATATGTGCAAAGACTGATGGCTGAAGCTTGAGCTTATTCACTCCTATGTTATACTTGGGATGCTCTCTACGCTAAAACCATGGGGCTGCACAGTCAAAAATCATTTACCTTTAAGATTGAAAGAATAATCAAGGAGATATTGCAAAAGCCTGAGATGCTGCTGTATTCAGTCTACATTCTTTGACGTAGATTAGTCAGCATACAGCCAGACATTAGCTGCAAAACAGACAATGATTGTGCTTCCCCCAAAAAATGAGTTACTAAATGAGTTACCCTGTCTTACTCAAAGCTAGGATAGTTAGATTCACTACAGTAATGCTGAAAAGACAAAAATGACAAAAAAGACAAAGACATGTCAAAAAGACATGGCCCTCTGTGATTTTGGCATTTCACTGATAGCCTTATATCACTAATTCTGAATTTTTACTTTTTTTTTTTTAAAACTCAACAATTATATACATGTACAAACACAACAGACATTCTTAAAAAAAAAGATAATTGTATGCAATTCTATCAAGCAATCTTAATTTTTTAACACTTGATACTGAGCACATGAATAACTAAAAGTGGTTTAAGAATTTGTTTCCAACTCAAGATTATGATGGTTTAAAAAAAGTCACAAATCAGTATGTTATTAATATCACAGAATGTTGGAAAAAATACCAATTCATATAGTTTTATAGAAATATATCTTAGAATTATTCTAAGGTTTTCCCTATGTTGAATTCTAGATTAAGAAGGATGCTATGCCCTAAATATCCTTGTCTTGGAAAGGCCACTTTGTATTGTTGTGTTTGTATGTCAAAGGGAGGACTGAAATCTCAACAATTGTTAACCTCTCCCATGATGTGCTAACAAAAGGTCAGAGGCCCATATGTGGCTAGTAGCCTAGGGAATTTCTCTCAATGTTCTGCCAGGGATGGGACTGCCTGAACAATTTCTCTCATAGGTTTTAAGCCATAAACTGCATCCTACTTGGCTTGCTGTGCCAAAACTGGACCCAAGGGTATTCAGAGTCTTGGCTGATGGGAAAAAATGAGTGCTTCCTATGGAAGCCACAGCTGTTTTCCTGAGAGAGAGAGTGTACAGATGCTGAAATATTTCTCTGCTTTCCATTTCTGACTACCTGTTCTGGCAGTAGTTCCGAGAAAGGGGGAGGACAGAGGCAGGCATCCAGCTGCTTTCAATAAGCCTTGGCAGCACAGGTACTGATTGCCTAAACACAAAAATGTTCCAAAAGACTTTTTTTTCTGGATTTAAACTATAAAAAATATGAAAGTATGCACTGATGCTCTCTTCCCATCTTGAGCAGAAATTTAGTGATCAGGATGAAGACTTTAATTATGAAAGCAGAAATCATTTCAGGGAAAAAAAGGATACCATATACTTTTGAAAATACATAACTTGCAGAAATGTGTGTATATCTATATACATAAATCCATGTACATAGAAATTCAAGCACATATACCAAAAAAAGCACATCCTATGCATTTTCTAGAAAGATTTGTTTATTTCATCAGACTGTAGGCTTAATGTCATAATGTGAATTTGATTTTGTAATGTGGGGCCATATTTATCCCTAGTGTAACTCTGAATCATAGAATCATAGAACTGTTTCAGCTGAAAGAGACCTTAAAGATCACCAGTCTTTAAGATCATACATTGATTTGGCCAAGAATTGAATATAACATCAGCTACTTCATAAAATTTCTTGAAATTACATTAGGATGTGGCTTGTGACACTGTTTTGCAATTGTTTAGTAATTATTAATATCTACTATTTTTTGCCTATATATAATGAAGTCCAGTGATCTTTTCATAGATATACTTGGTCAAAAGTCTACGCTTCTGTACTGGACAGGTTACACAGTGGATTTGAAGCCTTTATATTGACATCCTTCAACATTTTTTTCCAGCTCTACCTTTTTATGTGTTATATAAGTATTTGTTAAGTGTACTTACTTAGTCCAATGAAAGCAGAGAAAAGTAAAAATGGAATAGAAGTTACAGCTGAAATTTAACAGCCAAACACCACATACATAAGACTGTAAAAAAAATTAAATTTAACGGTTATTCATTGCTCAGTGAATCAACAGAAGCACTATTAGTTTAGCTTATAGCTCACTAGTTTATTGTCTTATTTTAAAGACAGCTTTGTCAGCCTCCTTCATAGTTGAACCTGTTTGCTACTTGCAGTGCTCAGCCAGCCCCTTCTGTCACAGCCTCTTCCTGTGTAATGAAGAAATGTGTGTCTACCAACAGCAGAAGTAAGTAGATGACCAATGCTGTCTGCAAAAAGCTTTGGGAAAGACAGTTCCATAAAAGCAGCAATTCTCCACAACAAACAATCAGAAAGGTACCCGCGTACAGGACATCTGAATGATAGTTACTTAAAGACTCACAGCATGCTACTTGAACAGCCACCAATTTGCTGGGTTTCTGTGGAGTCCCTTTTTGCTTGGTAACTGGGGGAGTGGGCTGCAGTGCTGACCCTGTAATGCTTTTCAAAACTTCCCCAGCTCTGAGTCAGACTCGCCTCTGGCCTTGCCAGGTCAGTCTTGAGTCTCTGCCATCCCTGTTTAAGAAGAGAAATCTGCAGTGGAAGGAGGAGATGAAGGAGTGTGACAAGATGCAGGCAACCACACAGACTTCACAGTCACAGAAGGTGGAAGGGAAGAAGAGTGTTGGACCAGAGACTCCCTGGTAGCCTGCACTAAGACAGCAGCTATCCCCCTGCAATCCATGGAGGACACTGATAGTCACCAGCAACTCTGGGAGGATTCCAAGCCAGAGGGAGCGACTGAACTTAGTGAGGATCCCATGCCAGGGAGGGTGACCACACCTGGATGGGCAGGAGACTGTGTGGAGAGGTGACGGTAGCACAGACTGAGCTGGGCTGAGGGCTGCTCGCAGAGTCGACCCACATGGGAGGCAGAGAGGAGCTATAGCCTTTGGGATGAACACATGTCAGAGCAGCCCATGCAGGATTGTCCTGCATTTGAAGGGTCCCTTGCTGAAGCGAGAAGGATCAGTGAGGAGTCAGATTTCCTTGAGGAGAAACAAACAGCAGGAACCATGGGAACAGAACTGACTGAAACCTCCATTCCCTGCCCATCTGCATCTCTCAGCAGGGGAGAAGGTAAAGACACCAGGTAAAGATGCCAGGATCAGGGCTCTGAGCCCAGGAAAAGAGGAGGTAAAGGTAGTCTTAAAGAGCTGGTCATACTCTTCATCATCATCCCTCTCTACATTGTTTTCTGTTTGTTATGTTTTTGGTTGGTGGTAGATATTTTTTTTCCCCTTCTCCAGGTCAAGTAGTCCTGTCTGTTTTGCCCAGGACAATATGCAGCAAGTGAGCTGTCCCTGTCCTTAGGGGGTTCCAAAGGCCCTCAGTACCTTTCTCTTCCCTGTCCCAGTGAGAGGGGAGGTGTGAACAAGTGGCTGCACGTGGTTTTTTGTTCTTGGATCAGTCTAAACCATGACACCAACCTGTCTTCCTCAAAACTCTCCCTCTGCTCCATTGTTCATAAAGACATTTCATTTACACTCAGTCCCCAAAACTTTTTGTCTTGATCACTGCCTAGACACTAGACACCTATTTCTACTTCAGCTTTATGATCTAAGTGCATTACCAATGTTCTTGCACTAAGAGCTAAGCTGCTCCCCTAGCCAGTCCATTCCCCAGACAGAGCAATAGCTTTGGCTTTACAGCTTCCACAAAGGTATTGTGCTACTGAGTGTTTGAGTGCTCCTTCAGATCAGAAAAGCTTTAAAGCTGGTGAAGTCAAGGCCTGTATGGTAGATAAAATATTTCTATAAGTCATAAGGATAAAAACTTAGATCCATTTTGAGTGGTGACCTCATAGCTGAGATGCAAATGGCTACTCCCCTCTTAAGAGTTAGAAACTATCAGCAAGATGGACCACCTATAAATCCTTCAAGAAATAGAACAAGAGGAAGAACATGGATTCACTTGACCCATGAGGTGTCAGTGAGTCTGAGCTGGTACAGAAGTCACAAACTCGGGAAAAGAACTACTGTATTTAAGCCACAACTTGCCCATTACAGTTCAAACAAGGGAAAGAGTTATAGGAATTTTGTTGCCAATCTTATATATTAGAGCTTGATTCTGCCTTTGCAACTCCACTGCACTTCCAAAAGAACTGGTGCCTAACCTTTTTGCTTTCTTGTCCTAGTGTTTATAACACAGAATTTGATACCCTAGCAGCTAAAAAGCAAACAATCTTCCTTTTTTTTTTCTCCAAACTAGAGTCACAGAGGTCTTTAAAGGGGTCTTTAACAATGGCTCTCCATAATAATCCATCCCCCATTACCTATTTAAATAAGAATGCAATAATTTTTAATTGTTCATTAAGGATCAGAGATAGTTTGCTGATGGCTAATTAACCTATAATTAGCCTAGGCAATAGTATTTGTTTATTTGTAGTTTCTATTATTCTATTTGAAATAACTGATTAGCTCTTCTAATCACTTTTCTGCCCTTCAACTGACGCATAATGTATTATTTCTTGTTTACTGAAAGTATTTCCTATTCTTATGTCCTTCAAGTACTCTCAGAATTGAAGCTTTTCACAGTTACATATGTACATCAGCCAAATCATACTTTCATCAGTACTATAAACCCACAACATTATTTTTTGTTTTTTGTTGAAAGCCTGCATACTTACATAGTGAATCATACAGAAAATATGGAAAATAAGTGTGTCATCATAAAAAATCATTACAGCAGGAGAGTGAAAGGGAACAGCGTTACAGAACTGTAGATGCACTTCTGACAAATTCATATATATGTGATACAAGAACTAATCTTAAAATCCTTACTCACAAAAGTAATCTTACTAAAGTCTATAGGAGTTTGCACATAAAAAATACAGGATAAACCCTGAAAGCCTCAAAGAAATCCAGTTATTTTTTTCAGCTATGAGAACAAATATTGCATCATAAAAGAAATGATGTCCAGATGAGTAAAATAGCTTAGCAATGATACTCTTATAGAAGACATAAGCTTGTCCATAGTGATGACAGGTAACAGAACCTGAGGAGAGATTATTACAGGCAATTTGGAGTATGTCATTGAGTCTCCTGATTGTTAAAGAAATTATTGTCAGATACTGCAGAAAGATTAGTCTGTATCTAAAGAGATTTACTGCTGTAAATAAGAATAAAGAAGAAGCTAACTGGTTGAAAGAGTGACTTAAAAGCACCTCTATCTGCCTCTAACTGGAGGAAATGAATGAGCTGTCCATAGATTGAAGAAAGCTTATTACAGTCTACAGTATATGTAAATGCATTCAGGAACACAGATAAAAAAGAAAAACCAAATGAGTCTGGACAAGACTGTTGTAATGTTGTATAAACAAAGATGAGTTCTTCATTAACTAAATCCACACAAGTATTTAATTTAAATGCATAGGTTTGTTCTAGCTGTAGTGATTATCTTTTCCTGGGACCTTATTACAGGGCTGATTCTGATCCACAGAAGAGGAATTTATTGCACTCACCAGGGTATGAACCATGCTGAAACTTTGGGAGCTATAGCACAAGGGGTGATTCCAAGCTGATTTCCTTCACCACTCAGGGTGAGTTGGACCTGGCATCTTCCACAGGCTGCTATGGACCAATGGCAAAGGCTGCTTTGCAATTGTATCCCAATGTACAGTTTCCAAAACCACCCTTGAAGGGCGTTTATTGTAAAGTTCTCTCCCCTACACACCTCGAGTAAGGACAAGTAATAATTATAAAATGAAAAATATATTTTTGGAATATTGCCCAGTGGTTTGTCAGCCTTATGAATTCCAAGTCTGTCAACTCCTGTGTGAATTTACATTCAGTACTGAACTATAATTGTCTGGAAAATGAGAGAAAGAAATAACTTTTATTTATAATCTTTAACATAGCTTCCCAATTTCACTATTAAAAAAAAAGGCAAAACAAATCAGACCTATATTAATGGTTTACATCCATAAACCTACACTCTCCTTGTGAAGCATTGTACTGGAATATATCCGTTTTAAATCAAATCAAGTGAGAGTTCATTCTGATGGAGTAAAATCTTAACCAGGGAGTTGTGCAGAAAGTGTAGTTGATTAAGAATTAATTAAAATTTGTACTATGAAATCTAAATCTGGAAGTAGGAAATAAGGGTAAACACATTCACATCAATATTGGATCAAGACACAGCAAACTTCTTGCATGGGATTGATATGGACCTGCTTCTGCAGGGGGTTGGACTAGATGATCTCTAGAGGTCATTTCCAACTCCACTATTCTAAAGAAAAAAAGAAAATGACCAGAGCCTATTACGAAGATTAGGGGTGGGGAGGAAGAATTTATCAATTTCTTAAGATGTAATTGCCTCTACATCAATGCATGCAGCCTGGGGAATATGCAGGAGAAACTGGAGATGTGGGTGCTGATGTGGGGCTACAACCTCATTGCAGTCACAGAGACGTGATGGGACAGCTGCCATGACTGTGCTCCCACAGCCATGGAGGGAAAGAGAGGAAAGACAAACTGTCATGGCGAGGAGGTTGAGTTGCTCTCTATGTGAGGGAGCAATTAATGTGTAACGAACTGTGCCTGAGTGGGGATGAGGGGCAGGTTGAGTGCTTATGGGTAAAAATTAATGGGTAGGACAAGGCAGGTGATATTGTTGTAGGAGTTTGCTACAGGCCACCTGATCAGGAGGAGGACATGGATGAGGCCTTCTATGAACAGCTGAGAGCTGCCTCATGATCACAATCCCTGGTCCTCGTGGGGGACTTCAGTCACCCTGATATTTGCTGGGAAAGCCACTCAGCCAAGCACATGCAGACCAGGAGATTCCTACAGATTGGTGACAACAACTTCCTGTCGTGAAGGTGATCAAGGTCCAACGAGGAGGGGTGTGCTACCGGACCCAGTGCTGACAAATAAGGAGGGCCTGGTTGAGGATGTGAAGGTTGGAGGCAACCTCGGCTGCAGCAACCACGAGATGGTAGAGTTCAAGATCCTGTGTGGAAGAGGCAGGACACAAAGCAGGACCGTGACCCTGGATTTCAGGCGAGCCGACTTTGGCCTCTTCAAAGATCTACTTGGATGGATCTCATGGGATATGATCCTAGAAGATAGAAGTGCCCAAGAGAGCTGGTCAATCTTCAAGCACCACTTCCTCCAAGCCCAGGATCCGTGTGTCCCAATGCACAAGAAAGGAGGAAAAGGAAGTAGGAGGCCTCCATGGATGAGCAAGGATCTGCTGGGACAACTCAGGCAGAAAGCAAACATCCATGAGAGGTGGAAACACGGGCTGATTCTTGAGAAGAGTATAGGAACATTGCCAGGGCATGCAGGGGTGCAACTAGGAAGGTCAGAGCCTTTCTAGAATTAAACCTAGCCAAGGAAGTTAAGGACAGTAATAAGGCATTTTTCAAGTACATTAGCAGCAAAAGGATGACGAGGATGCTAAATACAGAGGATGTCCTGGTGACCAAGGATGCAGAGAAGGCCGAAGTACTGAATGCCAGTCCTCGGGAAGCCCTGTCCAGCAAAGATAGTAGAATGGCCAGGACAGCAGAGGACTTGCTCGGGGTGGAAGAGAAAGAGGTTATAGACTTATTGGCCATTTAACCAGAGGGCTGTCAAGCATTGGAACAGGCTGCCAAAGGAAGTGGCTCAGTCACCATCCCTGGAGATATTTAAAAGACATGTAGATGTAACACTTAGGGACGTGGTTTAGTGGTGGATGTGACAGCGTTAGATTAACACTTGCACTTGATGCTCAAACAAAGCTCCTAGCTCAGGGAATGTTAGGCTTCCTAACAAGAAAGAAAAGGTCTGCAATCTGTCATTGTTGGGTCAAACTTACGGTAGAAGAAGCACCATTTAGAAAGAAACAAATATTGACTCATATATAGAGAGCCGCACAAGGAGGCCTACTTACACATATAGCAAGTCAGTACTGTCTTCTCAATGTTAAAGACATAACAAAAAGACAAGAGGTCAGCAGTATCTGCATGTTGGTATATATCCCCTGCTAACCTTACAAAAGTTAAAAAAGTAAACTACCAAGTTGTTGGAATACATAGTAATAAATATACAAAGCACAATGAACACTTGTCTATTCCACAGAATAGTAGTAGAACTCTTATAACTTCATTGTTGCTGCTCTTGTGAGGAAAATGCTCCTCACACACTGTTGGTTATAACACCCTTCATAGTTCTGTGTCTTTTTTTTCTTTTCACCATGGTGCTATTACACCAAGAATCTTGTCACTAACAGCAATAAAACCAAATAAAAAGCCTCTACTGGTTTTAGCTCTTCCCTCTTCAATCACTTACCTTACCACTCTGTCCTTTAATGAGAGCAGCCTGTGTCAATGTCTAATGGTACTCCAATGTACTTTTAGCAGAATAATTTATTCAACACATTTCTACCCTTACATTAAACTCAAATTTTATAGAAACAGAATGACTCCAAACTAGATTTGTTAATAAAAATTACTTGGCTACTAGCCCAATAGTATCCCAGCTTGTATCAGAAACTGTGATGCGCCAACGGTGCACCGATGCTTAGCCTGGAATACTATCTGTTGTAAAGACTATATGTATCTTTTTATCACGTACCAGTCCCTCACTCGTCATATTCTCAGTTCCCATCCTGGATAGCTCCCACTGTACCCCATCTATGCATATGTGGATGGTGGTAACATACCAGAACAAATTATGGGGCAAAAGATCTGAAAGAATTTTAACTAATTGTCATAGCTTTGTCCAGCTGGGGACAAAGAGCCACGAAGGTGCTCGCTCACTCCTCCCCATCCTGGTGGAACGGGGAGGGGAACTAGAGAAAAGGGAAAAACCCACATAGGTTGAAATAAGCACAATTTAATAGAACAACAACAAAAATAAAACAAGTTTAGGAAAAAAACAGTTATAACAGTAAATGAAGGGATATACAAAAGGTTGCCCACTACCCAGGACGCGACACAACTGCTCCTGACCAGCAGCTGAACCCATGGATCCTCAGCACCCCTCCCGATCAGCTCCCTGCCTCTAAGTACTGGGCATGATGTCAGTATAGTATCGAATACCTGTTGGCCGGCCTGGGTCAGCTGCCCATGCTGTACCCCTTCCTACTGCCTCATCGAAGTTAACCCTATCCTAGCCCAAACCAGGACACTAATGAAAACAGTACTAAGATTTTAGATACTCAACTAATTAAACTGCTTCATAAGTGACATATTCTTCTTGGAGAGGGAAAAAGGAAGATGACATTTCTTTGTATCAGTATACTATTGAAGGTACAGAGGAAATCTGTGACTAAAAACTCAGAAGGTTTCAACAAGTTTAGCTCATAGTTGAAGGAGAGTGGTTTCTGGGTCAAGAAGATATAAAGATATAAAGAAAAAAAAAGCAAACAGATAGACAAGGAAGTGCAGATGAGGGTCTGACATTCAGGGTGTATTTTTCCCATGTAGGTCATTAAAGGAAAAATATGGATATTTTAAGTCACTTCTATATGAAGTGGACACATTGCACCAACTTGTTATCGCTGCTTAGGAATTGTAGTGATGCGAACATTATAAACAAATATGGTGAGAACATTATAAACACATATATATGCTCACAGAAATTCATTACATATTATCTGTTCCACAATATGAAACATAAATGTAGAGGAGTTACGTGGGATATGGGTATTAGAAACATATGACTGGAAGAACTTTCTGAACCAAGTTCAGTTCCCACATTGATAAGAAACAAACAAATATTTTGTCCAGAAAAACCTATGCAACTTAACATAAGCTAAATATATTTATGCAAATGCTTTGCTGAACTCCAGTCTGTAATAAAATCACAAAATCTACAACTGCGATATACAACAGAAAGATCAACAAAGTCATGGTGGAGAAGAAGCAGTCATAGAATAGGATTACAGATCCTCAAGTTCCTGGCTGTATAAGACAGCTTTTCTCTTCATAGTTTGGCTAAAACCTAATAACATACTACAGAATAGAAATATATTTTCCACATCAGATATCAAAAGTAACTAATGCAGTCTAGAGAGTGATTTGGAATTTTCTAGGAAGAACATATTCTAAATCACATCGCATTACATTAATCAACATCATTAATTTTTATATGTATTAATTAATATTAATTAATTAATTAATACATGCAGCATTTGTGTGGATTCTGTAAATAATTGTATAGCCTAGTGATTCACAAAAGATTTATGGTGTACATTTATTCGTAGTATTATTAGCTGAAGCAGCACTCAATATCATAATTATGAATGCAGAAAAAAGATAAAATAAACCCTGTATGTCAGCAACATTTCCTTTAAATGTCTTCTGTACAGATAAAACAGCAGTGTGGCATGGAAATACACATAAAAGTGAAATAAAAACTAATTATTTGACATAAATAGGTGCAACATTTCAAGGAAATACAATCCTAAATCTTTTATCAGAAAAACCGCAAATCTCCAAATTTGAAAAGTTGTATGGGGTTTTAATTGATACTAGCCTTCTGAATGCCAAATTTAAAATGAGGTGTTTGTTTCTTTCAGGATAGAAACTACTACTTCAGTTCAACAAGATGGTGGCTTGGTTCAAAAAAATTCTTTAAGTATGATTTTATGAAAGTCCAGAAGAGTTCCTTTTCTGAAGTTTTATACACAGCTTCAAATAGGCATATATGCAAGGTAAGTCTCATTGAGAAGGTTAAATTCTCTCTAAAGTTCCTTTCCCAGATAAAGCAATCTTGCCAGGTTGGAAATCACCTTTTCACATCACAAAAGTTAATAGTCTTTAGTTCCCATAGGTTGGAACCGGAAGCTTGTTTTCATTTTTGTTGGCTGTTGCAACATCTCTACATCAAGTATGAAGAAAAATGTTATTTAAATATTTCACATAATTTATGGTTGAGTTTTTGTTTTCTTACTGTTAAAGAGTTCAGTTTTGTCTTTCCTGTGGATTAAAGTTTATGAATTAGGACATGGATGATCTTGTCACCAGACAGACCTTTTTGATACATAAATAATCCTTTGCAAAATATAAATTCATTGTCTGAAAATCTGCTCTTTATTTCTTGAAGTTTAATATTTTTTTATCATCTAGAAGTTGCATCTTCATCTTATTATAACTATACATATATTTTTATCTTTGCAAAATTGGAACAAATAACATAAAATCATAGTGGTAATATTTTGAATGCATTCCTCGAGGGATAAAAGACTACTAATGCACACCAGTTAAGCACCAATAATATTTTTTTTAAGTGACTCATTTTAGTGCCTTCAGATGTAATTATTTGTGGCTTTTAAGGTCTTTCTCAAATTAAAAATGTTTTAGCTATGAAAAAACTAATGATATTAATAGGATTACATAAACCAAATTTATACATTTATCCCCCTTGTTTAGTCTCAAATTCTCACTGAAATGAACTTGGGATCCCTTTTTGAATGATTAACATTTTAAATAAAACACAATTAAAATGAATACTTTGGTAATCTAAACTTTAGATGTTCTCAGTTCAGTATTTTTAAATTGGCATTTTGACCAGTTTAGTAAGTTCTGTTAGTTTGTCTGTATTGCCACCTGGAGGACCTTACAGCAAAATCAGGTTGAATTCCTTGGGTGAGATTCTGTGTTAAGGCTTCAGGAGTTAAATCAGCTGCTTGTACTGCAGAAACAGATTCACTGTGGCTTCTTACTGTCCCCTTCAAGAGAGAGCCCTGAAAAGTCTGGAGATAGCCTGGAAGACATCTAGCTACCTAACCTTATAAATGGTAAACCATGTAGATAGAATATATACTTCTCTAACTTCCCCCTCTCTCCACACCATCTTTTCTCATGCATTTGTTAGATTACTAATTGTTAAAAAAGTATACATACTTATGACTATATTAGTCATCTTAACCATACAGGTCTGCCACTAGCTCACAGTTAGCTACCACATATGAAAAGCTGAGAAAAAGACAATAAAGCTCCTTGATAGCTGATGAATAGCAAAACAGAGAAGTTAAGTTCTCTAGTCCAGTTGAACTACCTAACACTGTGTCAAATACCTGGAAAAAAATCAGTCAAGAACTTAGTTTGTTATTTAAAGGGACAACCCCCATCCCCACTACTGAAAAAAAACCGAACAAATAGCAGCTTTTTGAAACTACTGTCTAGTTTGATGACCTACTTTTACATTGAAAATGAGGAATAAGGAAGAACATGCTATCAGGTTGAGAACAGATTTGAAGAATTTTGCACTCCTAGGAAAAAGAAGCTTCAGGAATATATCAACTTACAGAACATGCCCATAAGACATCATCTTTAGACTGGAAAGCAAGATTCTGCTACTTAGAGTGATTGTAAAGACAAGTCCTTTGTAATAGTCAGAGATAAAACAAAGTCTTTAAAAAAAAAAATCAAATATAGCAACTCTCTAGAATGTTTAAGAATAGCAAGAAATAACCATTTTCACCGACTGCCGTATTTGCAAGAAATAAAACTTTTTAGAAAAACAAACCAAAAATTTTCTGTACGGCCCCTGAAGGAACACAACACTCCAGGCGTATTTTGGTTGCAAATGTCGCCAGTCAAGCAGATTGGTGCTAATCAGTACAGATCACAGTCTCCCCACAGACCCAAGGCACATTTGTGAAAGAAGCAGATACTACCCAACATACAGAGATGACACTGCTGAAGCAGGGAAGAAATTTTGCTTCAGGAGGAGGGAGATCAGTATGAGTGATGAAAGCCCATCAGAATTGCTCAGGAGATAACTACAGCTAGTGATTGTATTATTCCTTTGAAATGCTCATTAACTCTATGTTGGACACAACTACAGAGGGTTAATGTGATATCAGAGGTCTAACTAACAGGCTGGAAGGGAAAAGTTAGTCTTGTGAAACAGAGAGATTTGAACCCTCTGTTATACACAGTGTGCGAGTGTGAACTAGTTAAAACCATGAGGAGAATCTTGGAAAGTCAGAACAGCAGGCTCTAGCAGAAATCAGGCCACCTCTTACAGGCATGAAAATAATGCCTATGTATAGCTGTGTGTTTCAAAAGAATAGCCTATGGAGATAGAAGAAGAGAGGGGAAAAGAAGTTATTTTAATAACAAGAAAGTTGAACCTCTGGTAACTAGAGAAATCACATGGAACTACTACCAGAACGTTATTACAGAAGTTACTTCTGCAAGAGGGCAGTGTTTTGGCTGCCTTTCCTAGTACCTGGGCACAAAGAACCTTCCCGTGGCCAGGTGCAATGTCTGTAAGGACACCTTCTGTTGCCCTTTTCTGGAGCTGAAGATCCTGTTTAACCAAACTGATAAACTTCTATGAGGGCATAAATGGCTGGCTAGATGAGGGGAGAGCAGTGGACGTCATCTACCTTGACTTCAGCAATGCTCTTGACACTGTCTCCCATAACATCCTCATCAGAAGCTCAGGCAGTGTGGCTTGGACGAGTGGATGGTGAAGGTGGATGAAGAGCTGGCTGAATGACAGAGCCCAGAGGGTGGTGATCAATGGCACAGAATTGAGTTGGAGGCCTGTGGCCAGTGAAGTTTCACAGGGATAGGTTCTGAGGCCAGTCTTGTTCAACATCTTCATCAATGACCTGGATGAGGGGACAGAGTGTACCCTCAGCAAGTTCCCTGATGACACCAAACTGGGAGGACTGGCTGATTCCCCAGAAGGCTGTGCTGCCATTCATCGGGATCTCGAATGGCTTGAGAGTTGGGCAGAGAGGAATCTCATGAGGTTCAACAAGGATAAGTGCAAAGTCCTGCATCTGGGAAGGAACAACCCCATACACCAGTACAGGCTGGGAGTCAAACTGCTGGAGAGCAGTCTCTGGCCTGGAGCTCCTTCTTCCTTCCTCCTTTTCTGACTGTGGGGTCCCTATGGTTGCCTCCATCTTGTACCACTCCTATACTTCCTCCCAAGCACTTCAATTTCCCATCCTTAAATAGTGCTGGCAGAGGCACAAGATTGGCCCAGCAGGGCTGAAGGTGAGTCTGAACCCAAAAGTTCGAGAGCTCTTTACTGGGTCTGTACTGCAGTCCCATCCCCCTGTTACCAAGCAAAAGCAGCTCCTCGCTAAACTGCGACAGGATGGGTTGGACTAAATGATCTCTCCAGGTCCCTTCCAACCCCTACCATTCTACGATTCTGTGATCTCTGTTTTTGATCCTACTTCCTCTATAAAACTATTGTGAGATTAATACTGTTACTATAGTCACACCTTAGTACTTGTTTGAAGGTTTATAGGCTGTGGCTACACCAGGAACTCTCCTGCAGCAATTAAGGGAAAGCACTGGTTGGAAGGAATTGCTGCTTAGCTCCTTGTGTTTTCACTGAGTTTATGGAAGAGAGAATTAAACAAGACGTAAATATTTGTATCAAATGCAAATATTAACATAAGTATATTATTTCATTATGCCAAAGCATTATTGATGTATGTGGAAGAAGTTCTTATAAACATGCTGTAGTCTTAAAGGACTATGACTACAATATAAAACATGACAGACATAAAATAAGAAAACCTCCATGCTCTGACAGAAAAACAGAGGACTGACATGGAGGTGAGCAGGGTAGACATGGGAGAGAACATGTGTATGAACAGTAACAGACAAACCTACCTTAGCATGCTTTAGCATGCCAAAGCTACTAATCTGGTTTAGTGTTATGATGGATACTCCTTATATTTCGACAGATTTCTACACAGGAAATTAAAGTCTGTACTTATTGTATGGCTGTTACTGAACTGTAACTGTTAGGCTTCAGTTGAAGTCTCTTTCTTTAGCAAAAGAGTGCTAAAAAATAACAAATTAATAAGCTGCTTCAGACACATATGGCAAAGGATTGATTTGAAGGTCAAAGATCATTTCCTACTGATGGGAATAGCCTTTCTGCAAACTCAGTGCTTTTATTAATATAAATCTAAGGAAAGAGGAAATTCTTTATAAGACACAGTAAACAGTGTATACAAGGGGACATGTTCCTATGCCAACCGATCTAGGTCGACCTGCTTCTTCAGGGAGCTTGGACTAGATGATCTCTAAAGGTCCCTTCCAACCCTACCATTCTATGATTCTATGACTCTGTGACAGAGAAGCAGCAAAGCGACTGAAAAAACAGTGAGGCAAGAGTGTACAAGAAAAAGGATAGAGTCAGGAGAAGGAAAAGCAGAGAGGAGTTGAGAAGAGAGGCTACAGGAGACAGAGATGAACACCATATTAAAAAAAAAAGAAAAGAGGAAGGAAAATTAAAAAGAATCAGTAATAATCGAGAAGAAAAATTGAAAATGAAAGAAATAGAAAAAATTAATTACTCATTTTAAATGTGCATAACAATTAAAGAACAATTGGTCCCTTCCAACCCCTACCATTCTACCATTCTATGAAATAGGTTAAAAAGGGAAAAATAAGTATCAACGGATAATTTCTTTATATAGTGTGTATATCTTTTGTCTGCAACCTTCTCAACATAAGAAGCTTTCTGGTGTTATACAGGTGTATTGAGTGGCTACATTGTCACCCAGAAACAGACCTGGCCATCATCAGTGCTGTCCTGCTGGTTGGACCAAGGGTGATCGCAGGACCCTCTAACCTGGGTTTTTCTGCAAGCACATCAAACTGTTTGACTGCCACTTCATCAAGCAAAATTCATTTGCTAGAAAAAGGGTTAAATTTAATACAGCTGGACAGCTGAGCAGCTGCTTTCATGATTTAAATAAAAACAAGCTGAAATCCTTGCTGTCAGCTCAGTGATATATGACTTGTAATGGGATGTTTCCAACCTTTTCTTCCATATGGTCCCCTATGTTAGGTAATACACATAGCCTACACTACAACCAGATTCTCAGAGAACATCTGGGTCCCATTCCTGCTCTGTTAGCTTCACTGTTGCCTCCCACAAACACAGATGATTCATAGGGCAACATCGCTTTGGTTAAGGATCAAATTAGGATGTTTCATTGATAATTTTATCATGTATCCCAACTGGAGTTATGGGAAAATGGAACTAATTAAAAAAATAATTTCTCTACAAATATTTCCACCCTCCTATCTGGTGTTGATAAGATTTCAGAAACAGATTTTGATGATTGATTTTAATGAGGAAAAAATAAAGACAACAAGAAAAAGAAAGAAAAAGAAGGACTAGCCTGTATCCTGTGTGGAATGCGTTTCCACTCAATTTAATCTTCCCTCTCACCTAGTTTTAGAGTATTTCTCCCTTTAAAAATGTGCTTGCTGACAGGAAAATCGTAACATAATCCTTATTTCTAGAAGCCAAAATAAAAATTGATTATTCATTTCATACATAAGAGATTAGGATCTTCAGTAAGAAAATTGTTTCTAGTTTTAAAAACGTATAACGGAATAAAGTAGAAATGGACAATCTGCTCTGGAGCTCATGCAGTGAGTGATACAGGCTGGCTGCTAGAAGTCCCATTAAGAACAAACAACAGCACTTCAGCCAGTCACTTCTCTAAATTAGTTCCCTCAAATATTAATTCAATAGGTCATTTAATTATCTGGCTCTGAGAATTAAACACTTCATTGCTATTGTTGTGGTTTGGCCCAGCTAGCACTGCAGCACCACGACAGTCTCTCACTTGGTGCCCCTATTCACCCTCACCCTCGTTAGGATGGTGGAGGCCCCAGCAAAATGGGAGTAAAAAGATAAGCAAGGTTGTTGTGGATTGAGACAAGGGCAGGGAGGGCTCACTGACAATTACGGTGCCGGGCAAAACAGACTCCAGTACTTGACTTAGAGAAGAAAGTAGGAAAGTTTATTCTACAAGAAACAGAATGGAATAAGAGCAAAAGGGAGTAGGATGATGAGAAAATTACAACCAGCACTTT
>WBNH01007911.1:0-64687 GCA_013401255.1 Urocolius indicus | reverse complement strand
TGCCTAAGCATGCTCCTCCCACTCCTTCAGTGACCTTGGTGTCTGCGGAGATGTTTTCACATTCTCTCTCCCTGTTGCTGCTGCAGTTCTGCCACTGCGCAACAACTTCTGCTCAAATCTGTTATTCACAGAGGCGTTACCTCCATCACTAACTGGCCAGGCCTGGGTCAGGTGCAGGGTCCAGCTTAAAACTGACTGGCCCTGACCCTGTCAGCTACAGGGGAAGCTTCTGGCAACTCTCTTTGTTTAAAGAAACCACTCCTTTAGCTCCTCTGCTACTGAAAAACCTGGCCCAGGCCAAAACCACTACACAGCAGTACCATCCCAGGGGCAGATGTCTACAAATGTACTCATAAATTGTTTTTTAGGAATTACACAGTTACCTCAGGTAACTGATAAATACATCAGGAAAATCTGCTAGTGCTGTAGAGATTCTGGGTCATGATCCTGCCCATAAGGAAACAGAGACCGACTACTATAAGGCAGAGCAGATGTAACTAGAGATGGGTTGCTGTAACCCCAGCATTTCAACACTTTCTAAATCGTGCCAGGGCTGGTGGTGCCAGTCCTGGAGCAGAATGGAGTCAGTACTAACAAAGACTTACAACTGCCCTACTTCCAGTTATCAGTTCTGTGATGTGTTCAAAGGATATGCAGCACACACTCTCACCCAGTGCATTACTACTATTCACTGAAAGGAAAACCAAAGGCGACTATTGTTTCAGAAAGTCTGGTTATATTTTTGTGCAGAGATCTACTGGTGCTTTTGTTTTACTGGCACTTAGAAATTGCTGAACACTTCAAATTCTAATCAGTTGTGCTACAAAATCTGCCACCTGACACCATGGGATATTTTGGAGCAATTAAAAAAAAAGAAAAAAGAACATGAACAGAAATGAGGTTTGTTAGAAAATTGTTGCTTTTACTAGTAATTTACTGAAGTCATTTTTCTCCCATCGACTCACAATTTTTCTGTCAACTTAACATTCTGTTGACTTGTTGGCAAACAAAGAAACTCAAATTCAACAGCTTATACTCAGCAGCTCAACAAACTGATATCAAAAGACATTGACTCAAAAGATATATATTACAGAAAAACCCTTTTCATAATTAAGTCAAAATGCAACATAATTTTTCATGTTGTTAAACTGCTCTAAGTAGTAAAATTCACAGCAGTATTTTACCTTTCAGTTTTGCAGAAAGGTACTTCTAACAAGTCATTCACTATTGAAGTAAAAGTGTAAATTAAATCACTTTACTATATTTTCCTGTATGTGATGTTAATTTTAAGTGATTTTAGATGCAATTCTCACCTTAATAAAATGCAACACAGTAGAAAAATGTAAAAACTGATATAAAAGTTGAGTGTTCATTATAAAATTCTAGCACTAACACAATATCAAAATATGTATTATTTACACCAGAAGTGACTTATGTGGAATGTGAACATGTTGTAATGCACAGAGGAATTCTCAACATTGTATGTCTTTCTGTGCATTAAATTTGAGTACATACCTGTACACTTTACCTGGAGAATGAAAGTGGTGAAAGTATAAAACAGAGTGGTCATGCCGTTAGCAGGGGAAGTACCAAAAAGATACTGAGAGCTTCCAGAATATGTGAGAAGTTCCCTGTTCTTCTTGAGCTGGGGACACCAGAACTGGACACAGGACTCCAAATGAGGCCTCATCAGGGCAGAGAAGAGAGGGAGCGGAACCTTGACCTGCTGGCCACATTCTTCTTGATGCATCCCAGNTTGGTGTCATCAGCCAACTTGCTGAGGGTACACTCTGTCCCCTCATCCAGGTTGTTAATGTAGATGTTGAACAAGACTGGCCCCAGAATCCACCCTTGTGGAACTCCACTGGCCACAGGCCTCCAACTTGACCTGGTTACATTGATCACCACCCTCTGGGCTCTGTCATTCAGCCAGCTCTCAATCCACCTCACTGTCCACTCATTCAAGCCACGCTGCCTGAGCTTTCTGATGAGGATGTTATGGGAGACAGTGTCAAGAGCCTTGCTCTCCCTTCATCTAGCCAGCCAGTCATATATCAGTTGCCAATGCCTTATCTTCATTTACACCTGCCTTAGTGACTGAAAAGCTTTATGGTGAGCTTCATTCCATTTTACCTCTTACAGTAAGAATCTGAGTAATATCATACTAACCTAAAATTTGAAGTCTAAAGTTATTAGTATGGCATTTTTTCCCCCAAAGCTAAAAGCATAAAATGATCAGCGAAATTCTTTTCCACATAGAGGCATATCCAACATACACACATAACTTTTCTTAGCTACAGTTTATAAGACTATTTAACTGAGTATTATCAATGCTACCATCATAACATAGCTTAAATGAAGAAATACTGTCATGCAGCAGAAAGCTTTTCTATGAAGATAAATATGTATCTGAAGGATCTTTGAAAGACTGTTTAACTGGAAGAGGAATGATAGGCATGCTTTTCTCAGAAATACACATACATCTGAAGTTCTTTAAGATTCAGTTAGATGAACATAAGTAAATGGAAAACTTTAAGCAGATGACAGATTTAAAGTGTATGAAAGCAACCAGAAGGACGAGCAAACTAGAGAAAATTCCCTTTCTCTCTTGTGAAAATTACTATGTTCCACTGGGCCAAATTCTGAACTGACTCATGTCTGTAGTTCTACCCTCCTGAATGAGACAACTCAAAGAGGCATCAAGGGACCAAGAACTGCAGCTTCTGAACACTCTTCTCAGTTTCTTGTTATTGGACACTGAGGTAATCAATTAGAGTGAAGAAATGTAAAAAACCAAAATTCTTAAACACTGAGTACCAACAACTTTTCTTCATCTGCTTAACAGAAATTCTGGTGCAAGGAATCTCAGCAGGAAGAGTTACCAAATCTGAAACATTTGACTCCTGCCTGAACTGATTATCAGGGTATTACGAGGCCATATTCCCTCGTATCTATTTCTTGAGATAATTACTTTCCTCCCAATAACTGATTTTTTCCTTCTTTTTGAGGGCAAAGAGCAATTCAGGGTGCTTTTTCCGTGTTCCTAACAAAGTTCTTAGCCTAAATATAAGTATTTTTCACCACTTAAGAATTTCAGAAATACCTATAACTTGCTCTTAACCTTTGGACTTCCCACCCAGTCCTTAAAAGTACTTAATGAAATATCCAGGGCTACAGTAACTTCATTCTTTTATAAACTGCTCTCAAAGATGTATGTGCAGCCACTTAAAAAGCACTGTAGGTCAAGAAATGCTGGCCATATTCACTTCTTTATGATCACCATACTTTCATTAGGCTAGAATTCAAGAAAATGTTTTTCCCTCATGGGTGTTGCTGAAGCAAAAAAATTTTTGAAGGTCCCCCCAAAAATTAATTAATCTCATCTACTGAATTTGATTCCTCCATTTTTCTTTTCTCTGTCTACAGATATACTTTCTTATTGGACTCATTCAGCACATAAGACTGTAACATTAATAATTTTACTTTTTTTTTTAAAGTTAAGCATAATGATGATTCTCACTTCAAGGAAAACAGGAGAAATTTAAAATATTATCATATAAATACTATTCAGTTAATAACATCCATTAATAATGTTAAAATATCCACCTACCATTCAAGCAAATGACACATAGAAAAAGAATGTGTCCTGAAGCCCAGGAATTCATAACACTGCTGGGTGGGGTGATCAGGATGGTCATGGAAAGGAACAAAACCTGGAGTGTAGGAGATAATGCATGTCCAGGGAGATGTGCAAGATGATCTGCAACCAACAGGAAGGTCAGAAGAAAACAACTGGCAAATAAGTGTGGAATAATATTCTCAAAGAAGGCTTATGTGAGAGAGCCAGATTTCAAATCAGGGTAGCTTGGGGAGTTTTATTAACCAAATTAAAAGTTAGAAACATACTCCTGCCAGGAATATGATGCTTCACTGATAGCAAGTGAAATTTTAGGATACACAAAGCCACAGGAGTAAACAGTTCTGTGGTACCTCAAAGAGCTTTAAAAATTTCCAGTCTAGGCATAAACAAACAAACAAGAAAAAAAAACTTGTAATGACTAATGTTACTTTTTCAGTAGTAGATGTCTAACCTTCATAGACAATAATAGGAATAGGAAGGCAAACTTCTGAAGCCAAATACACCTCAGGATATACTGCCTGAGGTTTCCAGGCTCCCCAGAGAACAGAATTTTAAAAGTATCAAAACCCAGTTAATAAATACAGGTAAATGGAGGAGCGATCCACCTAAGAAAAGGAAATTCTTTCCTACTTTTCAGTATTTTAAACTCTGAACCCTCTCTCAGATCTGCTTAAAACCACAATTTAAAACAGAAAAAATGGAGGAGATTCTTGTACCTTCTGCATGCTTACTATGTCCATTAAACTAGAGAGACGAAGAGCACAGCTTGGTGGCTTAATCATTCCCTTTAGCCCTCAGAGTTCAATTCCTTCATTGAATATTGAAGATTTTGACACAAATTTGAAGAGTTTCAACCAAAAACCTAGAGTGAAAGTATCCCCAGATAGTACTCTAGCCTTCTCCTAATTGGCAGAAGGTCTGATTTTAAAAGAATGGACAAGATCAGACAGCAGAAAAGTGTGATTAACTTGAATCTTCAAGTCCTAGACAGATTTTAAAAGGGTACTACCATCACTACCCTTTTGTTATGTTTCACAGATTAAACTAGTCAATAAATCAAAAGAGTAGCTAAACTCCCTTCTTTGGTGCACATAAGAAACAGGCAGACATGATGTTGACCAAATTAGGAGTTTTGTAAGTCAATTCACGTATTATTGTTCTTGATGTGCTGTGTAGAGAAATGTGCTCTGAACCTTGTTGAAATAGTACATTCCAGTAGAATAAATGAGAAATAACTTGTCTGAGGCTCTGGTTGTCTGATCACACAAACTGTTTGACTGCAACATGGTGGAATCAGGATAAGAATTTAAGAGACAAACTCTCATTACATACAGTAAAGAACATCATACTTAAACAAGGTTAAGGTGTTTTCAGTCAATTCTATTTTGCTCATGAAGATATTTTTTCTCTAAAACAGCATAAAAATATACTTAAGTATGTTTAAGTTGTTATCCAGTCCATTCTTTTTCCCTTTAAAAACATCATCTGTCAACGAAGATAATTATATTTCTCGTGGCTCCCATCTACAGGAATAATGGATATACTATTCCTATTTAACCCATCAAAAGAGAGAAAAAAACCTCAACATTCTAACATGATAGATCAAATCACCCTTAAAAATAAAATTAAAAGGAGGAAGCAATATAATAATTTCAGAGACTTTGCTGACCATAGTTAAGTGACAAAGCAAATACAACTCATGCTTTTTTGATTTGCTGTTTTCAGATACATAGAATGATTCAGCACAGACACCTTTACTCTTTTTAAAAATACAAAGAAAAACTGTCATTAACACCCTCCTCCACACTCTCACACATTTTTTTTCCTGAAGCTTCTGAGTAGCTAATAATGATTTGAGATTGCAGTGTATTTTGTTATTCTGCCTACAGTGAAAATCACTCCTTTTTTCATACTTCCTTGCAATATTGAAAAATCAAACAAAGAAACAAAGCCCAAACCAAAACAAAGAAAACAACAAAACTTTAAATAAGTCAATATAAGATTTTCTGAGATACAGGATGTTCTTTTTAACTGCTCAGTTGTTTTGTCGGTCATCTTACTCTACGTCAGTGTTAACACTGATGTTAACATATCTTAAGGTAATATAACAATACTTTTAGGGTACAGTAATAAAGTGCATTCTAGAGCACAGGAGTGCCTTCTAAGGCAGACAGTCAGAAAGGAAAGGAATTACTGATTTTCTAAAGCTTCAATCTTATCTGGTTCTACTGGATGCAGAATACCCAAACTTGCAGAAATCCCAGTCCCCCATTATAGCTGCTAGCCTCAGTCACGTGGACTGCATAGGACATCAGCATCACCTCCAGCTCGTTCATCATCATTTCTTTTTCAAAAAGTATCTCTTGTTTCCTAATATGCATCATGATTTTGTCTTTTATTCTCCATTTACTTGCGAGGTACACTTGCTCTGCAGCACTTTCATCTTTTGATGCACAATGCAATCCTAAGTAACCCAGATCTGAAAAGACCCTGAGTCTTTTTTACATTTAGCACAAACAGCATTTGTAGCATTTCTTCTTCTTCAAATCTGGCTTCCATAAGGCAATAAGAAATGGTGATGGAGCAGTGGACCAGGGAAAGACACTTGGGAGTATCTCATCTTCAAGTTCAGAAAAAAGAAAATGTGAATGCTTCTCAACAAGCAGAAAACTTAGGAAATCTTGAAGGAAATATTCTTTTTTAGTCAAGTCTAAATCCTAAAGAACTGTTTTGCAATGTGTATGGCTTTTTACTTTATTAATTTGGGGAGTGAGAAACACAAAGAAACATTGCTTGTGCTTTTCACTTGGAAAATGAAGTCAAGCTAGAGAGAAATTACAAAAGCTTATGGTGGATTCATGCTGCCCTATACAGTGTAAACAAGGTATTTTTTTAAAATACCATGCTAATAGAGTCATTCAGTTGTTCCATCAATGCCGTTTGACCTGATGGCACTGTGACACTAGGGACGATCCTAGGAATTCTGAGTAACTGTTGATGTTGAATGAGCATGTATAGACATTCTGAGACTGACACAGACTACATTTGAATACATTAAAACGCAGAAATCCTCTCTACAAAACAACTGAAAGAGACTTCTAAGGAAAGTTAGGGTGTCTGTAGCTCATAGTTTGAGAAAGAATATGCTTGTGTCACCTATAGATTAAGGAAGGATTTATAGACATCTTTGTAAACCTGAATGAACAAGGAAATTCCAAGGATTATATTAAAAAATTCACCATCCCAGCAGAGGTATGGAACCTTTTGCTGCATGGCTAGAACTCTCGTCATTTGGAAATGGTTTGATAGACTGAATGATATATTAGAAAGAAGCATGGATTTATTCCATGCTCCTGCAGTGCTGAAACAGAGAATGGTTTTGTTAAGTAGGTGATTTTTCTACTTTAAAAGCCCAGTTTCATACCAAAAAAAGTCCCATTTATGAACTTGGTTATACAGTCACAGACTCATTTCCTGTCTTTATATTTCCAGCTTAATTTCAAAGTTATTCCCTTCTGCAATTTGCCTTTTAAAGGAATAAACTGCTATTGAAATTGGGGGGTAGAAAAAAAAAAAATCACATTTCCTCCAATGCACTTGTGAATTTCATTATATGTGAAAAGCAGTTTTTAGCTGCAGAAGCCAATATTGCTTAGAGGAAGTTGAGTGGAGGGGCAGCTGGAGGTGAAAGGCTTGCCTATACTTTCTGTGACCCGCCAAGCTGAAGCACATGCATGTGATGTAGGCCACTGGCAACAGGGTGAACATAAAAAAGGGGGAAGTGCTGTTGGTGTCAAGAGTAAAGCTTTGGAGAATTAACTGAAAATATTTGCAATGTTCAAGAACTATGTTCCTTGTTTGTTGTGTCATGAGTTCCCTAAAACCTGTACCTCTAATTTCCTTTTGCTTTCCCTGAAAATGAGCCTTGATAGGGGGGTGGGGGGGGGAAAAAGGGACCAACAGAGGGATGGAAGGTATTTTTAAAGGTAAAGAAATGTATCTGGACTTAGGATAGGAAGAAAAAAACCACCAAATTAGAGAATATCCTCCAAAACAGAGAACACGTGGGTGATAACTTAGAATTGGGAAAGAAGAAAGTCTCTCCCACTGCAAAGTAAAAGATTTTTTTTTAAATTTTTTTTTTTTTTTTGCAGAACACTAAACCTAAAACCATAAAATTTTCCAAATATTCTACCAGTGGAAAATTCATTACTAAATTACCAGACATTAAATTAACTTATCAGAAAGCAAAGCACTAGGAATCTGGTTTTCCTCTGTTTTTGACTGAACATACTATGTGATATTTAATACTTAACATTGCCTTTTAGTCCATTTCATTTGGAATAGGACAATTAGGGCAGCATATTTATTTACTTAATTATTTTATTTCAGTATATTTTACAATGAACTTTTTTTTTCTATTCTGGATATTTTCCTAATGACTACCACAAGAGTTCTAAGACCAACTGCCAACTTTTCCAGTTTTTCCCCATTTTGGTCTTTGCATTAGAAAAAGAGCCCATAAAATACTTTGATAACCTTAAATTTAATAAGGTTACATTTTATCTTGCAGATGGAACTTCATCACGTGACAATCTTGGTTGTAATTAACTGCAAACCAAAGCTTCACAACACACAGCTGCAAAAGTAAAATCAAATCGTTTGTGTCCTCTGTATCACGTCTCTTTAGCTAGCTCTACCTGAAAAAAAAAAGCATAGCTTCTTTCACCGTTAAGCTGTGTGGACATACGGCTCTTTTATGGCCTTCAAAGCCATTTCTGAAATGATTCATAATACAGAACATTGAGAAGAAAGTCTCAAAAATACATCTAAATAGGAACTTAGGTCTGAAAATTTTGGATTTGAAAAAATTTGATAAATTGTTTTAAATGCTGTTTGCAGAGCAGGTATAGAAAAAAAAAAAACAGATAAGAGATTTCCCCTAACAATGTAAGTTTTCACAATGCATCTTGCTTAATGGTTTCAGGTGAGCTAGTTAAATTGTGACAAACTTAATCCACAAATAAGTATTGATTTAGTAAATTATATTTGGGGAATAAATAATAATTGGAAAATTCCTACTTTGATTGCTTATAGGTTATTATGAGTGTTCAAGTGTATGTCTGAGTATTATATGAAACATTTTTCCGTTCAGAATCAGTGTTCAGGTCTCAAGAAAACTGATGAGGTGAAACAAAGGCTACTGCTTTTAAGGATCAGCATTTTGGAAAAGTTCAGAATGTTTTATTAATTAAGATGACTCTTCTAAGAGATGTGAATGTGAATGGTTAAACCAGTTCAACCTCTTTTGTTTGCTGACACATCCCCAGAGTAGTGGAGCTGGGCATAGAGAACTGCTTCATAATGCATTTAGTGATGTGTAAAAGATGCTAAGTAAAATTGGTATCAGATTCCAGCCATAGATAAAAACAAAATATGGGCCATAGATATGCAAGAAAATAAAAAGAGTGTATAAAAACCTTGAAAATATGGCCAAAAGTATCAGGTAATAGAGCAGCAACATGCTTTTGCAGATCTCTGACTACTTGAGCCCTGGCTTAGCTCCCAGCTTCAGAAGTTGGATCAAACTAATCTTCATTTTGCCAAAGCTGATGGAAGCCCTATAAATGTAAATCTGAGCTATAGCATAAAAGTGAAAGAATATTTCTTGCCTTATACAATTTTTCAAAGTACATAAATCTTAAAATTAAACACTGGAACTCTGCAACATTTGGACTATGCAACAGCCAAAATAAGTTACCAAAATTAATGGAAATAGGGCAGTAAGCTTTTTCAGGATCATAATGTGATGCAAGTGTTAGGCAGAGTGATGACAAGTCTGCTCCTCTTCTAGATATCTGTATTTCATTTTTTCTGTGCTCAGTAGTTGCACATAGCTGTTACATTTATAGAAATCAACAAATTCTTTCATTCAGATTTTCTCTAAACAGAACAATCTACTTTAATTATTAATTTAGCTTTATCACTTCACAAATCTTGACAACTGATCTTGGTTTACAAAAAAATATTAGGAAGGATGGGTCATTGGTGGGCAAGTTTGACTCCATTGTAATTTTCTAGGCCAAGTCGGAGAAATACTAAGAAATAAAGGAAGTCATACACAGGCACTTTGTCAAGAAGCGCATATCTGAGGTAAATGTGCAATATTGTGGTGACATGAACACCATACTTAATTTGTACAGTATACATTACACTGTTCTGTACAGTGACAGCAGAAAGAAAAACCAGTACTTAGCTTAAATTATAATATCTATGAACTATGTGTGAATTGGTAGCCCCATCAAGACAACTACAGCAAGACAGATGTCTCACTATGGAAAGATCCCTACGTACATACACTTGCCCTGTACATTAAACTATTTGCATGTGTTTCCCAAAATACAATATACACACTGTGCTTTATTTGGTTGTTTTTAGCAAGAGATTTTAACAATTTTAACAATGTGTCCATGTAAATACTGAGAAGTTCTGTTTGCCTAGTACTAATAAGATCAATTACCCGAGCACCTCACCTATTCCAACATTTTGTCAATGAGTTGGTAACTACAGCACTTTTTGTAAAATTAGTTGGGATCTTTATTTGGTTAACCATTTTTCCTTCTATGTTACCCACTCACTAATTTCTGTCATCTCCCTGGACTGAGTTAAAAAGACTCTTCTAGTCTAATGGGATAGTGAACCTTAACGGGCACCTAGGTATTACCGTAACACATACAACAATAATATATAATGGTGCTGTGAAGACAGTAAACAGACTTTACCTAATTATTCTTGTTATACAAGTAATTTTTACATTGAGGCTCAGCTGGACTGAATATATTTTCTCAGAAGTAATGTCAGCTGTGGAAGAATGATTGCATGAGAAAAAGCACGTAGATGTTTTGCAGCTTACCGAGGAGGAATGTGTTAAACATCGCACACAGCTGGTGTAGCTGCTGGGGAGGCAAGGACACACTATTTTTGTTGCAATTATACAATAACAATATGCTTGCAGTGAGAAAGACATGGGAAAAGTGGGAGGGACTGATCTTTTGTACATGCACCAATTAGGAGCTCAGCTTTTGCACTATTTATGAGCTAATTAACTATGGAATAAATATTGGGTAAGGGCAATTAATAAACGAAGCTCGCCGATCACTCATATTGAGTGCCCGTGTCTTCCCTCTGACGCGACAGTCAGACTCACATTAGTTTTTTTCCTTTTCCCCTTATCTTCTCTGTGAATACCCAGTTAAGGAATGAAATCCTGGCTCATTCATAACCTAAACCAAGAATCTCAATTAAAATTTAAAATATAATATATATATAATATATATAATATTTAAAATATAGCATAAGAAATTGAGCTCTTCAGTGTCTGATTGCAAGAAGGGACAAAGTAACATGGAGACACAATGTATGAGAAAATAAGGTCACAAACTCAGCTGAAGTTTGATAAAAGAAAAAAAATGAACTCTGCTCTCAGTTGATATAATTATTGAATTTATCTTGTACCTAGAAACATGCTAAGGTGCAAAGAATGCATTTAAGAGGGTGTTTTATTTCAAGACAGTATCCTCTAAAAGCACATCTCCTTGTCATCCTCGCCTGCTGTGCTTTGGAGTGAAACTCAACTGGAATATGCCCTCTGGAAGGAATCCTAATCTCCCTCTGCTACTGAACATTCAGTCCACAGACCAGGCTATAGCCAGGCCAAAGCATGTACAATGTAGACTAAGATCCTCAGTGCCAACCACTAAGTTTTCTTTAGAGATCACTTCCTGTCATGCTGCACTACCATCTAATGAGGACAGAGTTATATCACACAGGCACCTGAGAGAGTACCCGAAAGCCTCATTAATTACAATGATGCCTCAAAACAAATATTAAATTTTGCTTTCTGAAGAAAGTGAAACAATAGCAAGAAACATCTACTGGTTTTGGAGGAAAACTAACAAAAGGAAAGAGTTAAAAGAGTTGAAGAAAGCCTTTGAAATGTTGAAACTTCTCAATAAAAGTTTGCTGTGATTTTCTTTGGATTTAAGTTTTTTCATGGTTTTGTTGTTGGTTGTTTGTGTGCTTTTTTTTCCATATTGCTAGTTTCATATTCCAATTTTGGGAAACAAAAAGGGTAAGCATGGAGTAAACAAAACAGAGAATGATATATACTCTAAGAAATGTTTATGACACAGAACCACCTAGAAGTGGGATGTTGTTGGACACAGAACTACCTAGAAGTGGGATATTGTTGACACATTGGCAAAAAATTCAGTCATGAATCGGAAGATTAGTAACAGAACTTCTTATGTGTTATCTCATTCATCCATGAAAGAGGAATACTTGGTGAGGAAAGCACAATTAATGCCCTGTTTCCTTTAGGATCAATAAAACAGGAGAATAATAAATACTAGCAACATTGTTTTTCTATAGCTGGAAAGATGTAAAATGAGCTTATTTTTAGCTAGAGAAAAATTATTACAAAATATGTAAACATTTTAAATCAGAATAATTCAATTTAAATATTATTTTGCACAATCATTGCAGAAAAAAATATTTCTAATACTAAGTCTAGTTATCTTAGGAAGTGTGAAATCATATGCAACAGAAAAATACATATATCTCTATGAAAATCCAGAAACAAACATTTTGATTATTAATATTTGTTATGCATGTTGGAGATTTCTTAAAATCTAATGTGTATTTAAATATATTGTGTAGTTACTTTGCTGTTAAAATATTGAACATAGCTACTAGGATAAGTTATGGGTGATTCATGCCTTGTTTTGGAACTTTACATGAAAGATGACGGCAAACCATGCAGCAGAAATTCTGAACAAGGAGTGGTGAACATCTGTGCTGTTTCCTCTCTCTGAGAAGGAAATGTTCATATCCCACCCAGTGAGAAGAAATGACCCTGATAAAGAATGTAAGTGAATGTATTTGACCGGTGATGCAAGCCCAGTGCTGACCTCCACTGCCTAACCACAATGCACGTTTTTTGTTTTAAGGGTGAGCAAGTGAGCATTGCTAAGAAGGAATGCAAGGAATATGAATGATGCTGAAAGTCACGAGAATGAAATATTGGTTGTGGAAGTGAAAGTGTTTGTTCAGGTAGGTACGAAAGGCTAAATGGAGGAGGAGGAGGAAGAAAAACAAGAAAATGAAAATAAACATATACATGACCAAGCCATTTCTATTCTATTCTAGAAAAATGTCAAGGAATATGCCACTTTCTTGTCCTTCCTCAGACCAATATCAGTCTTAAAAACACACTAGAACTGCTAATTAAATATTTTAAAGCCCTAACTAACCCAAACACCATCCCATATAATTATGAAAGTACCAAAATGTAATCCAACTTCATTTGGGAATGTTAGCCATAAGCATTCTATATTATTTATATAACTTTTCAAATGATAAATAAAGTAGCTCTAAATCAGCACCTGAAGGACATGATTAATCATTCTCATCTAGAAATCACTCATTACAATAATTTTTTTTTCTTTAAAAAAACACATCCAGTCTTATTTACCAACAGCTGGATGCATAGATGTTTCTAATATTGGTATAAACACAATCTACTGTTCCTGAAAAATGAGCACATGAGAGATTCTAATTGTCAGCCTTCTCAAATAGTAAAATACAATTGGCTGCTTATTGGTGTCTGCTCTCCACAGTACAGGAAACGGCATGCTTAATATTCAGTCTTTATAAACATATTGTCTGTGCAGGGATTTCGTTAAATATGATTAATGCAAGAGATTAAAAAAATGAAGTCAAACTTAATCCATGCAATCTCAAAGCACAAATCAATGCACTTCTTTCTGCATTCGAGAGAAGAACAATTTGTTAAAGGAAGGAAAGGAATTTATTGAAGGAATTCACACCAGCTGAAAATTTGGCCTCCAATTTTAAAATTGACTAATAGAAAAATTAGAGAATGCAATGATAAATCTAATTATATTGCAGCTTGTTGTGTTTTTATTTTCTTGAAGACTTTAATTCTGAAATATAAGCAGAAGATTAGCACTAAGCAGTAAAGAGTAGCACCAAGAGATCTAACTTATAAATTTTGGTAGTATGTGAAGCAATTGGAGACAGGGAGTCTAACCTGTCAGCAGCCAATATGCAGTACATTTTTAGCAACAGTAAGAAAATGTTTAGTGGAGCTGGATGACTCAAAAGACAGGAAATATAACATGGAACTTAACATCTCTGGGTCACAGGTTCAAATGTAAGCCAAGGAAAGATCCACAGAGAAATAACTAAACTTGAGGCACCTGTTAAGAAATTGTAACCCAGACGTCACTTGTTCTACATTGATACTTAAGACACCTTATAGACAGACAAGGAAAATAAAATATTCAAAAGGAGGTCCAAGAGGCTATGACTCCAAACAGGGAAGTGAAACCAGAAATTACAGAAAAATATCTTTTCTCTCCAGAAAATATGCACTTCAATTTATTCTGTAACTGAAAACTTCTGGAACTAATTGTCTATATCATGAATGTCAAGTGTTAAGTATTCAAGGCTGTTTCCTAATGTGAGGCAATGTGGGTTTCCTAATGTGGGTGTCTCAGAGCTGAGCAAGATTCACTTTTTAAAAAATGTATTCAGAAGAAAAAAGTGGTGATGCCTGCACCAGGCTATTACAACATCACCTTCCAAAAATTTAATCTATTGCAAAGTCACAAGATAAATTGTTTAGGAAAGTTACTTTGATTTCTCCTCAGTCCAAGAAGTTCACATCCACGTCCATTCTTTTGCATGCTCCAACTACCATCCTAAAATCTACAGTGAAAAAGGTGAAATACTCTTTCATTCCTGCTGAAGTTGTAGCTCTACACAAGAATACAATAAAAGAAATGAGATACAATGTCTGCTAAAAAAGGTGGACGTGACCACACTGACCACTGACTTGAGAAATCTCAATTTCAGTCCTCACTTTTGTTGCTTTTTATGCAACTTCAACATGCAACTTTGAACATTCATCAGATAAAGTCTACTGATTCAGGTACATCAAATAGAAAATGTATATCTGTCATTTCAGAAAAAAAGAAAAAATAAAAAAAGAATTGCATCTGGCTCTTCTGCTTCCTGAACAACTTCTGTCTTTGCCAGTCTATTATACTTCAGGGGGACAGAGAAAAGTACCAACAGTGTGTGTGCAGTAACAATTGTTGCATCTTGAAGGGAGCTTGAACCTGTCAATGTCATGGCAGTATTCTGTGAAAGTGTATTCAAATTGGAGTCCTCATGATATAAGCAGGGGAACTTCATCTTGGTGTCCAACAGACCCAGGCCTGTTTAGAGTGTAACTATGTTGAGCAAGCGAAGCTGTTAAAGTTTGGCTACTTTCACTTTAAGGAAGAATTTCTATTTACAATTTTGGACTCAGCTGTTTCAGATAGTGTCTCTTGAGGTTGCAAATCCTTTAGCTACCAGTCTAGTCTAGCTATCAATCACCAGCATCTGGAGTTGATGGAATACTGGCAATTCGTGAAGTGAGCATAATTGTATTTGCAAAAAATCTCCCTCAGCCAGCACCTCTTCTTCCAAAATAGGTTCTAAGCAGTGAACTTAGAAAAGAAATTTTCATCTGGCCAGAAATAAGGCACGCTGACCACTTAATAAAATTGTTTAAGCGACATTTATTTCAGTATCATCATCCAGTACACAGTCCATAAATATCCATAAACTAAAGGGAAGGTATGTAAATACTACTGTTGCATTTGAAGAATTTACTTACAGCTTTGCTGTTTAAATGGATACTATGGTGTTTATGTTGTATTTAAAATATGGAAATATAATAAATGAATACTACCTGTTACACATCAAGAATTTTAGTCAGTAGATTGGTTTCAGAAAAAAATGCAAGTTAAGGAATATACTTTCAGTTCTCAAATTTTGCAGGTGCCAATAATGGAGGGATTAAAAAGGACTGTGAACATATTTAAGTTGTAAGATGCCCAAGTGATGTCAGTTGTCTCTCACAACACATATCTCACTTTCTTTTTCAACTCTCCACAAATCACTGAACAAGAATATAGGAATAAATTTTCAGAAGCTAGCATCCTGCAAGTTTTTTCCCCTTTTTGACGTCACAGACTTTAGAAAGTAGACTAGAAACTAAAATGACATTTTATAATCCCACAGGAGTTTCTAATAAACTTATCAAAGTGATGATTTTTTTTTAATAAATACTGAAAGAAATTTATTCTGTTGGTATGTTTCCTATGAGCTTCGTCTTGTAGGAATCATAGCCTGTAAATATTATCCTTTTCCTGAATCTCAGTGAAGTTTGGACACTCATATTAACTCTATCCCGTTCCTTTTCCAGCAAAATCCTGTCAGTGGATTTCTTCCTCTAGTGAATACGGAAATGTTTCTTGTTAACATTGCTTCATAGCTCTATGTGCTCACTCAATAAGATACCTTCTATAGCTATTACATATTTGAATTTAATAAATAAAAGGCTTTATAACACCTTGGTACACTACCTTTTCAAACAAACATCTATTTCCTCTTATTCTTACAGCAGAAGCAGTGGCCCACCTCTTAAAATGAATCACAGTGTTCTTACTCTGCAAAAGCATGTATTACTAATAGTAACACGAGGGACTTGAAGGGTTTCCTCTGATTTTATCTATTTCATCATCATTCAAACTTCAAAATAAACCAATGTGTCTTTTTTACATAATATTTTATAGAACATTAACTCTTCTGCCCTGGGGACTGGCATAGACACCTCAGCCTGATCTCCAGCACTTGCAATCAAACCTCTTGACATGTCCTGAGGTTGAATCCATTAAAGTGTAAAGGCTCTGACATTTTGGAGCATTCTCTTTATGTTACACTGACAAATGGAAGGGTTTTGTGTTTCATTGGTTAAGAGGGAGTCAGGTTTTAGTTATTTGAACCTGGGGTAACTTCATTCATGGATCAAAAAAGACCTCTTGGGGCTTCCAAAGTCTTAATTATTTTAGAGCTACAAGGCATGATTTGGTAGAGATTTGGGTAATGGGAAACATATTCTTCTGGGATCACTTCACTTCAGGGAGTTTTCCAGCTGTGAAACAGGCTTTCAAACTTAAAAGCTCTCCAAAGCTCTACCTGGCCCCAGGCCCAAATTTCCCTGTAACAAAAGTTGACTCGTAGAAGAACTAGTGTAATATTTGTAACCAAAAAGCTGCAACATTAAAGAATTGCTAAGATTTATGATAACACTAAAAGTTGTTAAAGTGTTTTTAAAAGGTCAACTTTTCACATTTAGAATCAGAAGAATGTTCATTTTAATATAATCACCACATACCTAAATTGACATACAAAAGTGACATCTACAAGGCATATAAGGAAGTTTGCACATGACAGTATTAAACTTACTAAAATGAAGGGAAAGTTCCATTTGTTGTAATTCAGAATTATAAATATCAGGGCTCTAGAACTGGTTTTCTGGAAAAAAAATGCTTATATGCTTATATGGTGATGGCTCATTTACTAGTTAGTGTAAACATAAATAAATAGTTAATCCATTTAAAGCTCTGTGTGTCTGACATTACTTTGTGACATTTAAACAAAATGTATCACCTTCAAGGCATATTTATAAAAAAGTATATGGAACACAGGCCACTATTTAGCACATTAATAGTAATTTTACATTGTACATATATGCAATATTAGATAACAGCTGTCCTATGCTGTCTGGGATCAGAATTAGGTGTGATTTGCATTCAAGCTTTTGAGAAATCTAACTCTGGAATTTTATAGGCATAAATCTATTTAAAATAGCAAAGAAAACCTTAGGTGACAGAAAAGAGCTTCAGTTTGTGCTCCAATATGATGGTTTCTTACACAGGCCAATCTGAAAACATCTTCTTAACAAGACTTACAGACAACCAATGGAATTATGTATGCCATTAAAGAAAGCCATTAAGCTTGAGAAAATTACACTCACACTGAAATCACACAAAGCAATCAGCAAAATTCGCTATCATATCAAAACACGTGAAAAGCATGCCATTAGAAAAAAAACTTGTTGAAGTGTAGGGAAAAACTCTTTCATCATTATGGGCTTCATAAGTGTGAAGCCCATATATCTCCCGTATTTAAGAAAAAAAAAAAGAACTGTAGATTAACAACCTTTCAGTGCCTCTATGATCTCCTCTCTAGTTTTCACCTAGAAAATTCTTGCACCTCCTTTGTTCTACTCTGCAACAATGATGCTTTTTTAAAAAGTCTGTAGGACAATGATTATTAAAGCTTTAGTTCTAAACTACGGATGACTTTGAATAATATGCCTAAACATGTATTCTCCTTTGATTCTGTTCTGGTCCCTATTTTTCCTTAGTTATGTGTATTCCTTAAATTAAAAATTCTTCATGTCTCTAAGAAAGCATCCCAACTATCTAATTGAACAGTAACACAAGCACTATCACGCTCTGGCATATACAAGATGTATGCTACCACTCATCACTCCCACTTGGGGACAAGGGTGGAGAGATCTCAGGTGATCATGCACAGAATTCATAGTGCAACCCATGTCTCACTAGGTTTATTACTTTATGCTCCCTCCTGAGCAAATATTAGCCTGGTCTTGGACAAAAACTTGGTAGAAAGGGTATAATCATGCTTGTCAAGTGCCAAGACTGTTACATAATCTGTGTTGCAGACATCAATCAGTGTTTCTACATTTATCTAAGTTATCCACAGCAGCCTATCTAGGTTGTAGATGTACAACTCAAAGCAGAACGTATTAATAAATACTGGCAATAAAACAGAAATCTCAAAATAGTGTAGTGTGGTTGCACAATACAATTTTAAGAGGAGGATTCTATTTATTTATGTATTTATTTTTAAACAAGCTTAACTTTAGACATGAGGAATGAGGGAATTTGGATTTTTTTCACAGAAGTGACTTGAGAGTCCCTGGTAACTATGGGCTGAAGCTTCGGGGGGAAAAAAAAACCTGCAGCACATGAAAGCAGTCTTGTTTTCTTTTGAGGGTTTTCTTCATGTAGAAGCACTACTTGATGCATACATGTAGACTGAATGAAATAGACCACATTGAACAAGCAAGGTGTGCAAAATGATATAAAAATGTTTGCATCTTTGAAAGATATTTACCAGAAAAACTGACAGGTTTCTTTTTGTTATGTTCATTGCTTAAGATTATTAAGAGGGAAGTATTTAGAAAAATCAAAAAGTCTGTCTAGCTCAGGATGTGGTTTATAACAGTGGCTGAAAGCTAAAGCCTAGAGAAGAGTGTTAGCACAGGGCAAGCACGCAGTGATACCTTTCCAGAACACTCTCCCAGCCTCCAGTGATTTCCAGTTCACAAACTGAATGACAAGATTTATCTGAAAGACAATTATGCACAGTGTCTTCTGCTAGAGGCAATGGCTCTTACTCAGCACATCAGCTAAACAGTCTAAATTCTAAAAATTATTTTCATTTATTAAGAATTAACGTTAATAGAACTTTTATTTCAGTATCTGCAATTGCATTGTTCCAAGCATGAAATGTCTGCACTGCATACACCAATCCATGGCACATTCTTTACATCTTTACATTTTCCTGAAAGATTCACTGCCTGCAGGGTGGGTAGCTCTGACAAGGAGTCTCAGAGCTGCAACCATACAACACAGACGCCATCACTGGGAGTGTTCACACTGACAACCCAAAGTGGCCCTGAAGCTGTTCTTCACACAGGATGGACTTGCTTATCATATGGACAAAGGCCCTGCTAGGATGGACTCACCAGAACCTCCATGCCCAAGTCTTACAAATGACTGCACATTTGCAGGTTTTCTGCAGCCTGCCAACGAGGCAGCAGCACAACTGGGGGGTTGAACAGTCACAAAGTATATGCATCTCACTACTCCTTGCAGCCATAGCCACTGCCAGGCTCCAGTTCCACCAACACATGGAGTTATTCTAAGCCCTAGGGATGGTCCTGTTCTACTTAGGCTTGCTGATGCTTTAAAAACAAATAAATAAAAATTAAAAATCATTATGAAATTATTGGTAATGAGATTAATGAGCTCTTTAGACTATTTCCCATTGTCTTTTACTGACATTCCCAAGGACTGGAGTAGAAAGACAATTCCATAAAGAGATTTCACCATGAATTAGACCTACCAGGCCTACTGGATAGTCACTGCGTATGTCGATCTGTTACTGCTTCTGTAAGTGAATAGTATAATCTGTGCTGCTGCTAAGCAAAACTCCAGGTCCTCTGGCAACAACACAGGCTCACCAAAAAGATCCCAAGGAAAAAGAAAATGGACAAACTGTCTTTTTGGATGTGAGTAGTTAAAGACATAACTTTTTAGGCAATGACTGATTCTATGGCTACCTCTGACTGAGTACCTCAAACTTTTACAAGTTGAAGAGGGCTAAGCAGACTGTGTGAGCATGCCCATGAATTTATTTCTTAACAAGTCATTAGAATTTAGATGCTAATTGTGAAAAGGAAAAAAAGAAAAAAACAAATCTCACAACTCAAGCAAATAGAAAAAAACACTTTTGCAACTAAAAAATGAAGATAAGTCAGAGAAAGGAGATGACTGCTGTCTCATCCTGTACTTGCCAAAGACGTCCTGCCTTGAAGTAACAATTAAAATATACTTATTTCAAACTGTATGAAAATCATACCTTGGTTTGCACCAGGCTTATTTCAGCTACAGCAACTTCTTCATGCAAAACATTCTGAATCTAATATATAAAGCTAGCACCAGGACTTGGTGTTTTTCCTTTGCCCCTGCACATCAGTGCAAATCAGGCCAGGATTACTTGCTTTATGTTCTCAATCTGACAGACATTATCAGAGAACAGTACTCCCTTACCTTTAAGGACAGTTGCTTTAAATCTTTCCTCTGGGTTTTTGTTTTCGGTAGTTATAGGAATGAGACCCAAGAGTCAAGTTATACTTTCTGAAGGACTTCCTCACATCACAGGCATCCCCAGCAGGAATCTCACAGACTGCTGCTCCCTGACACTTCCATGCTATATGACTGCCTTCCTGTCCCCACTTGAAAGAGCAGCAATTAAATATTTTTACCTGATCCACAACACCTGTTCGAATGTAGTTCTGTGTAGGAAATCTCCATAATTCAGGTACTTGAAATAAGCTTTGTGACTGCTCCACCAAGAAATGACCAAGAACATGTGGGCAGCAGATTACAGTATTCTGACAAAATTATTTTACCATGCTGTACATCATTCTGTACAGCTCTATTTCTGATAAACACACATCGATGGACTCATACACCCACAAGGGGCCCTGTCCTCCTCCCACAGGTAAGAAAATTTTTATTTAAATCATGTTTATAAGTTCTGTTTTACTGAACACTTGCATAGCTTGGGCACATGAATGCTGCTATTATACATGGCTACATGTACCCTTTTTCTAGTCAAAATTGCAAATCATCTTCTGCACCAAAAAGAAGGCATCAGTCATCAATTACATGTAGTAAAATCTCTCCTCTCTCGGCATTTCAGAAGCATCTGCAGAAGAAAGCAGCTATGTATCCGAACAACTTGTCTCACATTTGGTGGATCATGTTTGGTTCTCATTTAAGGAAATTTTTTTTACTCCATAATTTTATTTAAATAAACATTTAAAGCTTTCAAAAAGATTCAGTTGCAATAAGCGATCAAAGCTGTTGTTATTTAGGCTCATTTTTTTACAGAATGGCTACAACTATATTAACAATGGTTTTCATTTTTTCTTTTCACCCCATTATAATTGGATAGTACCATCCAAGTCGTTACTGTGTGAGTGGCCTCTGTCCCAGCAGTCATGGCAAAACACACTAGTCTTTGCCCATTTTATCATGTAAGGATATCATTTCAGCCATCACGATATACTCGCTAAGGTCATGTTGCACACAGACTTTCCTTTTTTTCACTTATCTGCTCCCGCATATCTTCTCTTTTCTCACCTAGATTTAGGAAGTGTAATCACCTAAACCATTTTGATGACTTTATGAGACAATTGTAAGTCTGCTAACACCAAGAATGATGAAATGTTGGTTTAGTGACTATTTTGGAATTTCAACATAATGGATAAAGCATATCAGTGACAATGAAATCGAATCATGGACTCAGATGTGTAAGTGTGGTGAGATAAGACTGTCAAGTGAAGAAAACTTTGGTGGCTTTATGAAAACAAATGCTTACACAAACGTAATAAACAAACAGCAATGTTTTTGTTACAAACTTTTGGAAGTTACTGTGATTTCATTCCTTCTGATAGCTAGCTGAGACTTGCAGTCATAAACATATTCAAATAACAGTGACATGAGTGAGACTTGTAGGATCTGATCCTTCAGGAATTACTCATGTACTTAATGTCAATAACATATGTAAACTTCTGCAGCACTAAAATCTCAGTTTGTATATTATGCACATCATAAATTGTGTTGCACAAGCAGCATTTCCAGTATTTTCACATCTTATTTTCTGTCAGCCTGTTAACATACATTTTTTGTTGGTATATAATACAGACAGCATGAAAAGAAAAGCATTTAAAAAAACCAGACATTAATTTGTGAGGGTTCATATGACTCTGCTGGGCTACATTTTCCTTGGTTTAGTATGGAAAATCTGTCTGGGTTTAAAAAAAAATTAATTTGGACTTCAGCCTGAGAAGGTCTGGCAAAATTCCTGGTTTATAGAATTTCTGCTGCTTGTTGCTTGAGTTCTCAGTAGTGCAATGCTTCAGAATCTTACAGACTTCTGCTTTAGTAGTTATTTTTACACACTTCCTAATAATGCCAATTAATTGATTCTCATGTGATTTAGTTCTTACTTATGTCATTCAAGATTAAGTTCAAAATCAGATAGTAATAGAGCTGTGACGATTACATTTTACTTATTTTACTCTATATATCTAACTTATACAGTGAAAAAAAAAGCTAAAATAATTAGCTGGAAAAGTCTGGAACATGTGAAAATCTCTTGGTTTTGCTCAAAGAGACTAAAAAAATATTCAGTGTGATAACAAATCCTCAAAGTCTGCATTTCAACTTTGAGTCAATTTTATTTATAAGACTTGACAAGCCCAAGCTGGTGCTATTGATAATCATATGCAAATCTCATCTGCTTAACAATTTACTTCATTGAATATGAGGTTTGCTGTGAGCAAAATCCACGAAGTCTTGGTAATAATGCAAAATGTAACTATCATGACATCTCTTGAGGGGGTGGGGGAAAGCAGCAGTACCTAGCTTGTCCTTTAAGTTCTTTTACTACTAGATGATTTCTTGATCCAAAAAGTTTAAAAACAGTACAAAGGAAAGACCCTCTGTATTTAGTTCTTACTTTCAGGGGTGACACAATGAGAATATCAAAATATAGTTTTACAACTGTGGTCACAGTGACCATGAAATATTACCTTGGCATAAGAAGAAGGATTAAGAAAGAAATAAAAGTAATCAACTGCACTTCAGCAATGAAGTTTTCACTAAACTTACAGAATCAGTTTTAAGTTTTCAAGAAAAACTTATCTAAGGTGAAAAAGAGTTAAGAAAAGTTCATAATTCCTTAATATTGCAGGTTTTTTAAGGTAATAAATGTTTTTTAAAATCCAACACATCACACAGGAAAACAATAAAACTCTCACGATAACAAAAAAAAAAAGTAAGTTGCTCTAAATCACAGACTTTTCTCGATTCTAAAGACAAGATGGAATGCACAGGAAGCATTTAAAACAAACTGTAAAAAAAAGATCAAATAAACTATTTAGAAATAGATATATAGGTATAAAAAATTCTGAGCCAATACATAAGCATAACAACTAACACAGTTGCATGAAAAAGAAAATCCTTAACAAAACTATATCCACATTGGGTAGGACAAGAGATAACAAGTATGATTCAAGCTCAGAAATGTTTTGAATTGGAATAACAATTAAATACTGTAATAAACTGTCTGGGGAATGCCCACCCTTGAAAGTCTTTGGAATAAGTTAGAAATATATCTGCCAAACCAGCTGTTAGGAAGTGTTGACTCTACCCTGGGGAAGGAAGAAGGATTGGATCCTTGCAGCCCACTTCTATTCCTGAGCGATTCTGTGCCCTTCAGAGCCCAATCTACCACCTCAATTATCCTATTTCTATAAACCTGTGGCTCCCTGTCATACTCTCCTCAGTATTACATTAAGGGTGGACCTTGTCCATCTCCTAATGGATCTGATACTCCTGTGGTATGGCAGGGGAAGAACAGGGCACAGGACATGAGAAGGATGTGGTTATACTGCAGTCAGGAAATGGAGAGAATTGAAAGTTAAGAAGGAAAAAAAGAAGGGAGTTGAGTTTCTGTGTTAAGTATATATAAAATTAAAGAGGATAGAAATGCATGTGAAATGTATTCATTGTCATAATATCACTGCTCACAAAAGGGCAGCACACAATGTACACTGAACGGTGTTTGCTTTTTTAAATATCTGATCAAGAGTTTTGATTAAAGAAGGATTTCTTCTAGAATAACTATGCCACACTGCTATAGAGCATGCGAAGGTTTTTTTAAATGATGACTTTCCTAAAGCAAATGCTTGTAGCAGTTTGTAAGATGTCATCAATAGCAAGCTTTCCCACAAGGGCAAAGACCATATGCTGCCTGAGGAAACTTCAACCTATTAGCTTTGGCACCAAAGAAATATAGCCCTGACTGTGCCACGTTAACATAACATTCCACCACGACAACAAGCTTTGCATTTTGTTATATTTCACACACCTAAAGTTTGGTCAGTTCTCAATAATTTTCAGAAAAGAATGGATTGATTGCCAAACAATGGAAATTTAAACAGCTGTAATATTTAGCTGAGGGTTCTTGGTCTCTGGGGTCCAAAGCAAGTAATGAAAGGCCAAAAAATCCCAATGATTCTTGTAATGTTTCTTATTTTGTTTACTATTTGCAATGTACCCAGACATCCTTAATTCCCAGGAGTGCAGTTGTCTAAAATTGCGTTTCTTGATTAATGCAGAAAACAGTGTGAGGCTAGAGAGAAATCCCAAAGTTCCTTGCATTTCCCTGATCTTACCTGTCATTTGCTGTGCACAGTGGTTGTCCTAATGCATTTTAGCCAAGTAAGATAGCCAAGGTTGAAACTGCAAAGTCCCCCTGTGGTAAAGCTACAAAACAGCCTGAACTTTGTCTAGCCTTGTCTCAGCAGGGCCCTGGAAGCCAGCAGAACTTCTTTTCTTGCCTCACCTTCCTTTACTCAGAGCTCCCAAGACAATGAGCCACACAAAGACTTTGGAAGGCAGTCATAGAATCATTACCATTACTGTTTCATAAACCATTTGCTTGACAACACTCCTGCAGTATCTGTAACTCCATTTCATTATGTACAAATCATAACATTTATACAGCTGTCATTGGCGACTTTAGGAAAAAAACCCTGTCATAATCTAATAATCGGAAGATTCTTCCAATAGCAATGTCACATGTTTAACTCTTTTTTTTCTGAGCAGGAAGAACCCCATGCACCACTACAGCTCTGCAGAGAGAGACCTGGGAGTCTTGGTTGATAATAAACTAACCATGAGCCATCAATCTGCCCTTATGGCCCAGAAGGCCAATGGCATCCTAGGATGCATCAAGAAGAGTGTGTCCAGCAGGTCGAGGGAGGTTCTGCTCCCCCTCTACTCTGCCCTGGTGAGGCCTCATATGGAGTACTCTGTCCAGTTCTGGGCTCCCCAGCTCAAGAGGGACAGAGAACTTCTGGAGAGAGCCCACCACAGGGCCAAGATGATCAGGGGACTGGGCATCCTGCTTATGAGGAAAGGCTGCGGTAACTGGGGCTGTTTAGTCTTGAGGAGATTGAAGGTGGATCTCATTAATATCTAAGTAAATGGTGGGTGTTGGGAGGCTGGGGCATCTTTTTTTTCTATGGTATCTAGCAACAGGACAAGGGGTAATGGGATGAAGCTGTAACACAAAAAGTTCCATTTAAACATAAGAAAAAACTATTTCACTGTTCAGGTGAGAGAGCCTTGGCACAGGCTGCCCAAGGAGGGTGTGAGGTATCCTTCCTTGGAGGTCTTCAAAACCTCCTTGAACGGATTCCTGTGCAGTGTGATCCATGTGAACATGCTTATGTGAGGGGGCTGGACTAGATGATCTCTAAAGTTCCCCTGCAACTATTCCCTACCATTCTAAAAAAACAAACAAACAAAAAAATCTCCACATGAAAGCTTCTTTTAAATAACATACACATTTGAAATCAGAAATACTTTAAGTATCCATATTCACTTGTGTATTTAGTGCTAGTAAATGAAATGTAAACGTGCTAGTAAATGAAAATTCATATTTCTGTTTGAAAAGTAGGCTGTTTAGACACAAATGGCAAATGTAATAATAAGTTTTCCTTTTAAGCTATTTACTCACACTTCCTGTGCACTTTAAAAAATGTTGGGGATACAGTTGTATACATCCTTATCCAAAAATCAGCAATGAATTTTGTACTATTCCACAATCTGTCCATATTTACCATTTGTGGCGTGTCACTGTGTAAATTAGAAAATTTCTCAAACAAATCAGGCTTTTTTTTTTTTCCCGAATTGGTTTCCAGATTCTATTTGTTTAAGTGTGATCAGTAATAGATGGTCTGTATTGAATACCAGCACTTTTCACAGACACAAATTATTTATTACCAGCAGATATCTACTAGGAATTAACCATACAATTCTTGATTGCACATATCAAAATTGCAAAGATTTGTGTAAATTTTATATTTACAGTTCAAATAAGTGGAAGTCTACAGTCTTCTAAATCCAGACTAGCACTTCTTTCTTACTTGTGTATTGGTAAAAAAGATCAGATATTTTTGCACAAGAACTTGAATGAGGTTATCAGCACACATCTTAAATTGTCTTGCTCAAAGAATCCCTGAACCAGACCCAGTTTCTACAAAACCATATTTTATCATCAACCATGTCTTTTCACCTTTTTTGGGGTTTTTATGAGTTTGGTTGGTTGATTTTTGTTTTGTTTTGCATTCAACACATCATCTATTCACTTCAGTTGATGGTAAATAGTCTAGCACTGATTTTCATGTGTTTTCCCTGCACAAGCAGTGCATTACACACTGCATCAATGAAGCAGAGGTCCACTGTGGAACCTGGCTATACAAACATGTATGAACTACATAACCAGGTATTTCTCATTGCCACATGAGCTAATACATGTTCCTCAGCAGTGGATTCCTGATAACTTGAGAGGTTTGTAAATTTACTTGTTAGAAAAGTTTGAGAATTTTATAGGAAAAAAAAAAAGTCTCCTCTCTCTGAAGACAGAACATTTTCCAGTAGACAACTATACTATTAACATGTTCCCATCTCTGGATAATTTATTCTTGTTTCTGTTAGCTTTTATGTCCCACCACTAAGTCCAAGCACATGGTTTCTGATGGTTTCTTCTGTACATCTATGCACCTGTCAGCAGGTTGGTTCAAGTTGATTAATAGTCTATTCAGAAGGTCTCAGTTCTTCAATATTCTGTTTACTAGGGTGTTTTTAAGAAGCAAACCTAATATATAACATAAAGGCTGAACTTTATTATTGTCTAAATTTATTTGTTATTCTATCTTCATTGAATATACTGCAGCTGATAGCTGTGATACATAGCAGCTCTGCAGGAGTAAGAGGTAAATTTTAATACTTTTATTAAAAACAAAAAGAAAAAATGAGATCAGATTAGGGCAATCCTTTCAAAAATCTAGATGTGTGAATCAAAAAACCCAAATCAAGAATGTAATGACATTTTAATACTTAAGAACATCCCTCTTGAACAGCTGAAGACAAGATCAACAATATATCTATAATAATAAGACTGTTGGACAAATACGCCAGCACTTGGTGGGTATTCAGCATTGTCTAGCAGATTAAAGATTAGGCAGGAGTAGTAACAAAAAAATCCCACCATGATCAATTATGAGACAAAATAAAATAGGCAAATCACTACATAAATTGTTCATTATCACTGCACCTGGGTAATAATTTAGGACACTACAGCTAGTGATTTGAGGCTCACTTCAAACAAACAAACAAAAAAAGTTTCATTACTTAACAAGAAAAGAACAATATGTTTGTTTTGAAGACCCTGGGGGAAAAAAAAGAGGTTTTATGAGTATTTTTTTCAAGGATTTTGCTTTCTTAATCGTAACATTGGTGAAAGAATCCAGTAGCACCAAATAACACATTATAAAGCAATGCATTTTGTAAGTTCCAGCAATTTGTGACCTCATTTCTACTTCTGTATTTGTGATAGGCAAAACCAAACTCAAAAAACCTTCAGAAAAAAAAGACTAGAGGCAAGAAAAAGGATTAATGATTATCTAGCTTCTCATTATACAGACATTTTTTAATGTGGTTCATACGATACACATTGCATTCTATATTCTTTGATACATATTACAGTTGTGCCTGTGTGTTACTATGTACATTCAAAAATATATGTATATTTTATTTTTATGTATGTATATATGTGAACATATGGATATTCAATTTCTAAGTTTTTGTCTGTGTTCTCTTTTTTTCTCCATTTGGTTCTTTAAAGAAGTGGACAAAAGTAGAATTTCATGACAGATAACACTCTTTGGTATTCATTTCAGCAGGGAGTAAATAGCCATGAATGACCTTTTGTCTTTACCTTTGATTTGTAAAAAGTTTCTTGGCATTTTAACAAATGGTTCACCACACTTCAATTGAAGGGGAAGAAGATGTCAGTGACTTGATGAATGCTTTTGACTTTTAACAACTAGCAGAAGGCAGTGAGTTTATGTGGCCAGGTTTTGGTAGTAGAGGGCTAAAAGAGTGACTTCTTTAAATAAAGTTACTGGAAGCTTCTCTGGTCTCTAATAGGGCCAGTCATGTCTAAGATAGACCTGTAGCTGACCAAGATCAAGCCAATTAGTGAGGGGGATAATGCCTCTGTCATTAACATAGTGGAGAAGAAGAAGAAGTTGCTGTGTAGATTAAAAAAAGACTGCAGCAGCAGAAGAGAGTGAGAATGGGAGAACATCATCTCTGCAGACACCAAGGTCAGTGGAGAAGGAAGGGGAATAGCTACACAGGCACTGCAAGAGACATACCCCTGACATCTCTACTGCAGCCCATGGTGACGGAGGCCCTGCCCTTGCAGCCATGGAGGTCCATGGTACAGCAGAGGTCCACATTCAGCCTGTGGAGGATCCCATGCTAGAGCAGGTGGATGCCTGAAGGAGGCTGTAACCCTGTGGGAAGCCCACGCTAGAGCAAGTTCCTGGCAGGACCTGGGAACCCATGGAGTGAGGAGCCCATACTGGACCAGCGTTGCTGTCAGGGCTTGTAACTGTGTGGGGGGGGCCCCCACTGGAGCCATTCACTCCTGAAGGACCATTTGTCCTGTGGATTGGACCCACATAGGGCACTTTGTGAAGAACTGTAGTCTGTAGGAAGGATCCATGCTGAAGAAGTTCATGGAGGACTATCTCCCAAGGGAGGGACTCCACACTGTAGCAGTGGATGTGTGACGAGGCCTCCCCCTGAGAGGAAATCTTGGCAAAGTCCATCTGTGATGAACTGACCAAAAAACCCCATTTCCTGTCCCTCTGTGCTGGTGGAGGGGAGGAGTCAGAATCACAGAATGGAAGGGACCTTGAAAGACCATCTAGTCCAACCTGAAGAAGGAGCAGTGGGGGAAATGTTTTAAGATTCAGTTTTTATTTCTCATTTGCATAATCTGTTTTGATTATTTGTTAACAAATCAAAACATTTCTCCCCATGTTGAGTCTGTTTTGCCTCTGACGGTAATTGCTGAGTGATCTCCCTGTCCTTACTTCGACTCATGAGCCTTTTCTTACATTTCTCTTTTCCCTGTTCAGTTTTGGAGAGGCAGTGATGGAATGGCTTTGGTGGACACCTGTCACTTAGCCAGGTTTAAACCACCAGAGAGTAGAAAGAAGACATTATAGCACTATGTATTCTCATGCTTTCATAATCCTACTGTATGTGGTCCATTGAATTGTTAGAAAATAGCTAAGAATGCTGTGTAATATTTATGTTTATAAACCATAAAACTGAATTTTATTAAAATACTTTCCCTGAAAGGTTTATAATGAAGGAAACTTGAAAAAAATTTGTTCTTAAATCTTAGTCTTGGATACAAGAATGTCTCAAAAGTTTTGGGACTATGTTGTACACATTATTTTGTGTCATTCAAATAGCTTCACAGAGTCAATAACACGAAAACAGTTATTGAAAAACGAAACAAAAAACCCAAACCAAAACAAGGAGTTCTGTGAAAGTAATGTGTTACTAGAACATATGATTAAGCCTTACAGTATTGTCAAACCAGTATTAATATGCAAAGTACACAAAAAGTCTGCCAATATTAGTATGCAAAGTGCACAAAAAAAACCTGCCAGAATGGCCAAATGCACAAGTGACAACTGACCTATGTTATTTTCCTATACAAAGACTTATATTTTTTGCTCCATTCCCTGCTCTTCTTACCAAAAAAGTCTTCAGGCAGGTGCTTTCTGCCCCCTTTGTAACTTGTTTAGTCACATCTACCTGTGCAAGTCAAGTGCAAACAAATATAAATGCCAACAAACCACAATGGTGACACAGGAGCTTCCTGCAGCTCACAGAGACCATCAGGTACCATCACATGTAAATAGCACCTATGATGCTCCTTCAGAATTGCATTCTGTTCTCAGTTCCCAGGATCCATTACAAGTATGCAACCTGGTCCAAATTCACGATTTACACTATTCTAACACAATTTGAAAGAAGGCCTCATTTCCAGAGGTAAAAATACCTGAACACAACCACTTTTACTGCTATACTGCTAAAGTAAGATGGGCACATAGCTACCATAGCTACACACAATGCAGTTTTGCCCACACCCTTCTACACTCGGGAATACTCCTTCTTCACCAGCCTTTGCATTGTGGAAAATAAAGGTCTTATCTCAGCTTGCACTCATCTGCTCTCACTTTCTCTTTTCAACTCCTCTCCCCAGCACTCTGATCTTATTGCTCATTTCCTATTGGACTATAAATATTTTCTTCCTCTTAGAATATTTTTTCCTATGTTTTTGTTATTTCCTTTGCTGGTTTAAAGCTCCCCACTCTTTCAGATTTGTCTCCCACTTGTGCCTAACCTGAACATTATTTTTCGAAGTGCCTCCCTCCTTTTACCAAAGTTGGTTGTTTTTTTTTTCCCCCTCCACTGAATATCCACTTTCCACTGACCTCTCCCTTTTATTCTGTCCTTCCCAGCTAGGTTTACTGAAGTTCAGCCCACCCTTCTATTGTATTCATTAGATGATGTCTTTTCAAATAATGACATTGTGACAGTATTATCATGTCAATTCTCAGATGAGTGACCAAAGCACAGGCAAATTCATAATCCTTCCATTCTAACATTTGGTTTGACAATCTGTTTCAGTCTTTCAAGATGGACATAAAAAGTTTACTTTTAGATTAAAGCATTATTTTCCAAATTCTCCCCCATTAATACAGAAATTTGTACTTTTGATATGTAAGATGTCCTAACCTTTACACTGCCAAAACCACTATAATTTTTTACTTGGCAAATGAATTTGCTAACCTGAAGTTCTGAGTTTCCAATGTATAAAACAAATGGTGGCACAGAGATTTAAAGAAAAAAAAAATGAGGAAAAATAGTATTTCCTCTCCAAAAAGGTGTCTTTTCCACTTTGATCGGGAAAGCAAAAGGCACAAGACCTTTGTCTCCATGGCCTCACTGTAACTTCAGTTCAATGGGATTCCAAGGAATATGGGAAGACTTATTAATCCCTCAAGGCCTGTAAACCAGCTATTTTTCCCTTCTTCAGCCTCTCTTGTAGGCGGGGTTCTTCATTTTCTAAAATCCTCTTAAGAGCTGAGGCAGTGGAATTTTAGGCCTCAGACTTAATAAAGGAATTCTTTTCCCTTGTGCACACAGCACTGGGAAGAGGTATAAGAAAGTTCAAATCTAAAATGATAAAAATAACTTCACTTCTTAAAAATTATTATCCAGATCAGGGAACTGGAGAACGACAGTTAAATCAATAACATGGCATATTTCAGATAAGATCTGTATACTAGCTTACTAATGAGATTTTAATTAAAAATGATGATTTACTTTCATACTGTCAAAGCATATTGAAAAGACTTATTTATACAGCTAATGAACCGTAACATAGAGGGCTGTATAGGAGTATTGCTCTGTGGAGCTCCTATGAGTTCAGCATCCTATTTAATTTTTACTTTACTGCACAGTAATTAATCCTGGTCATCTACTTAGACAGCTTTCTGCCATGCAGTCAGGTGTAGTCTAGAGAATACAGAGAAAAGCTACAACATTGAGATCCACACCACTTAACGTGTAAAACATTGAAGCAAAACACATTAAAAACACATCTTATTCACGACTGAAAAGACAACAATACGAAGTGGATTTTTTTTCCCATGGATTTATACTTACATTAAACTGATTTGGACATATAAATGGCAAGGGCTTTATCAGGCAGATCCAGGAAAATGCAATGCTTAAAGAGGCTCAAGTTAAGTGGCTATCATTCTGCGCTCAAAGTTAACTTTACATATATCACCACCAGCTCAGCAAGCCTGCAAGCTACAAAGGTAGCAAATTCTTTTTCGGCTATCTGGTTAATGCTTAGCCATTGGCCAATAACTACTAGATTTGCAATATACTGTTTCCTTTCCTTAGTATGCCTAGTAGCTATATAATTTATATATCAAAGTTCTATATACCTTATTGTGTCATTTCACTCTAAAGAAGACTCATTATATGTATACAGCTGCATTATTTCCTCTTGAGAAAACCTGGTATATGATCATAGTCCAACTCCTTGCACAAAGCTTCCTTCAGATGGCTCCAGCGAGGGAGTCTGAATTTCTCAGTGTTGACATAAAATTTTTCTGTCTGGGAATGCTGATTTAACATCTCTACTTGAGGCCATGATTCTCAGCATGAAAGGTCTGTGCCCCTGGGCACAGACTGTACCTCTTTTCTGTCCTCTCAACATAAATTCAGCCATACACTCCTCTAGCTGCTTAGCTACCTTTTCTGGTCCATGCAGTCAGGAACCCAGAACGGGAAAGTGAGAATTTGCATGGAAGATCTGAACATTAAGACAAGTTTGAACTCATTAGGCTTGGAGCTGGTGAAAGTTCAAGAAAAGAGTGCAATGATCACAAGTTAACTGGTAGGCATTATTATACTGCAGTTTGTTCCATTTGAGGGGGGAAAAACCCTGAATCTTTTTTTTTTAACTGGATTGGCAACTCTGTTTTGTGGGACCACAAGTATGACGGGCACATCAAGCCAATAAGAGTGTTTTCCTTCCTCACACATGTTCTCTTTGTGTCTATCAAACACAACAGGAAACTAATTTACATGTACTTTCCATCTGGAATAGCATACAGATAAACATTCTTCAACTCTTAAAATAATTAAAAGTTACTTCCCTGGACAGTTACACTCCAACTTCTCTGACGTGTACTTCTCCAGTACTAGCCTGGGTCAGAATCTTGGTTCTACTGACTTTAAGCACTATGGAGTCTCTAAGTTCAGTGAAATTTAGCTTATGTCTGAATTTGGAAATAACAGAGGACAGGGGAAACTCACTTGCAGCATTTTGAGAGACTTCACACACTTAATCCCTTAATTGTATGTTGAACTTTCTAAGTATGAAAACAGAAACTGTACATGCTTCTCACATAGGAACATATGGGAAAAATAGTGTATGTATTAAATTGATAAAAATCAGGGGAGTTAGCTTTAGAAAACACTTTTGAAGTATAGAAGAGTGGTAATAAAGAGCATTGTTCATTTTTTTAAAGTAGAAAATAGAGTCCAGAAATATTTAGCTATATTATTTTATGCTAACATAGATGATACAGCTGACAGCATTCAACGAGTTTCTCAATATTTATTTCAAAGCACTGTTTTATGGCTTGAAACGAATAACAGCATTGGCAGGTGTCAAGACTCAATAGCAATTTACTTTCAGAGTAATGATGCAAATTACACACTTGAATTCTACAAAGAAAAAACAGTAGAAAAATATGTAGTGACAGTACTATGTGAGAAGTGTGACAGATCAGCTTCCTGATATATATGATTTACCCAGCACAACAAAATCTTTGTGACTAGCACTGAATGCAGAGTGTACTTAAAGTTAGCTATGGGACTGAACATTTTAATCACTTAAAAGCTTTTCTTTTGATGTTTCTTCCTATCTCCAGAGCCTAAACATTTTACTATGATTCAGCATTTATTTACATTATTTTTACTACATTGAATGATGAATAGGAAGTCTTCCAATCTAACGTAAGTTCACTCCCAAAACAATGCAACAGAAATCAGTAAAATAGGTAATTACTGAAGTTATTTTATATAAATATTGTGAGAAAATTGGAGACTTAAGAGTGAAAACTGGTACAAAAGTTAGAAGTCTGTATCGTTATGAATATTTTTTAGTAGAAAACAAGATTTTTTTTAATTCTTATTTTGGAAAGTAGTTATACAATACTTGCTCTGAAAAAGTAGCAAGTCTACACAAGCTATTAGAAACTTGTAAAAATGTGCTATTAACCCTAAACAGAATAGAAATCACAGATGTAATAAAAATTAAAATCCCACAGCAAGTACAGAAGATCAATAGTGAATTCAGACATATAAAATCTTCTCCATGGATGGAATTTTCAGCATTTCAGAGCAGTAAGGTATCTACCTTGCATGGAGTAGAAAGGAAAATACAGACTAAAATCCAGCAAAGATTTAAAACACATGCTTAACTTCATGCACCTACATATTCCCATTAAGGTGAAGTTAAGCATGTGTGAATGTCTTTGTAGGATCATACTCAAGTGATATCCTTTTGATGAATGTTTCTCCCTGTGTTAGCAGGGAACAGTGTTTCATAAGGCTAGCACGGGTTTAAGTGCTCTTTACCTTTCACTGCTCCACTTAGAGGACCCTAATATGTTGGTTTGGGTGAGGATGAGATAAGCAGCATCCATCCCTGAAGACAGACAATTCAAATTCAGGTTATTTTAAGATGAGGAGCTTCTAACACAGCTGAAACTAAAAATCTAATTTAGGATTTGTATCCTGTGAGTTCCTGAGCGGCTTTGGGTTGCAGAAAACTTCCTGATCAAAACAGTTTAGACTTTTTTTTTTTTTTCATAAACTATATCTGTCAATGAATATGGAAGTTAGTTGTTCTGTTGATTTCCAGTTTAATCTTCTTGTGCTAAGAACATACCAATCATTTTTTTTCCCTTCTCCTCCAACTAAGAGGTCCATTTGTGTATCGAGCCATATTTTTTTTTCCAATTTGGATCTTAATTGCAATAGCAGTGACTGCAAAACAGCTGTATAATATATTGCACCAAATAACCAAGACTCTAAAATGAGCTCTGATTATACATTCCTTTCTTAAACTTTCAAGCATGTTCACTATAGTTAAGACTAGTATGACCATATCTGTAATGGGAAAAGTGTGCCACAACAGACAATGACATTTTGTACAGAATAAAAGTAAGAACACTGGGAACCATGTTTCCCTCGATAGAGTAACTTCAAAATGCTTAAAGCCTTTCATGGTGTAATTCTAGAGGCTCTTTACAAACACAGTAATGAAAGCATTATAATGTGGGCATTCTTGGATGCGTTTTCTACTCAATTAAACCAACATAAGGAAAGATTCTGTCATTTTACCAAGCAGACACTAATTTAGTAATAGGCAGGAATGGATTCTCCAAGTTCCTATTCCAGTTTTAGAAGTAAAGAGGTTGGTTTTTTCCCCAACATTTTATTGAAAGTATATTTTGTTACATTTCTTCCAAACAGAAGTTTATAACTGCATGTAACTACTGCACTATGGACTGCCCTAGAAAAACACGTAACTTGACTATATATGCCACAAGGATGTAACCACACATATGCTTTCTGAAATGAAAAATAATTTGAAACAAATAAAGCATATCAGGAGAGAATATAAAAGAGAATTTAACAAAAAGAATCCACCCTAGATCTTTTGGTGAAGAAAACCAACTGAGGATTATTAATGGCCACAAATATTCAGTGGCTGTGAAAAATGTTGTCTATTAGCTAAACTGATCCAGAATAGAAACAGAACAGAAAGCTGAGAAATGGGAGGGGGGGAGGAAAATCTTGGTATTTTTCTTTTAACGCTGTTTTAACATGCCAAATATTGTTCTTACAAAGAGTAGATTTGGATATACTTAAATAAGGAATTGTACTAAAACTAACTGACTCATTAAACATCACCTGAATTGTAGCATCCCTTAATTATGGTTTGTGATGGCTTTGTATATTCCTAACTTTACAGCTAACACCTCTTCCAGTTTTTATTATCACCTTGTTATACCCATTCTTCCTTCATGATGTTAGGGTGACTAAAAAATGTGTGAGTAGAAAACAGTAGCTTTTCATACTTCAATCCCCTGACTTTCCCTGAGGGAGTGGATTACTGCATCATAATACTGGTATCTGTTAGTTAATGCTGGGGGCTTCACTCAACTTCAAAGCAAAGATATTAAAGGCTCGTTTTCCACTACAAGGCAGGTGTATTTTTACTAGCTCTTTTTCAAAATTGCCATGACTTCACTTGTGGATATCCCGCCAACAGCCATTATTGAAAGCTGGACTATAATTGCTAAGGAACATGCAATGTCTGAAGCACTAAACCAGTGTTACTGCAATCCTCCAACAATTGACTGAAACCAAGTGTTACATCATTAAAGCTGAATTACAACACACCCATGGCGTGTTTTCCATGTGTGCTATTTTAAACAATAGTAGAGAAAAAAAAAACTAGCTATAAATTCACAGATCCCCAATTTGTTCAAAATTCATGAACAATGAGGGCTGTCTGACAGGCTCAGTTGGCACTATTTTAGTCAGAAATGTCACGCACCATAATTAAATGCTGTTTGGCTTTTACTGGTGATGGAAATGCTAGCTTTAGTTATAAATTTAAACAACCTGTCACAAGAGGAGACTCCACATTTGTATAGCTTAGGAAAGTTTAGCAATTGTAATTGCTCCAGGAAAGACAAATAAACTAATGGAAACTGTTCTATTTCTTATTTGGCTTTGCACTGGAAAAAAATAAGCTAACATTATAGTATAGCTTTCATCTGGTTTGTACCAAGTTCTTTGCTATGGTAGATAAGGTTAGTGCACCAATACTTTCCATTCCTCTTGCTTAACTGAAGATTACAGTGATGAGAACCTCTAAGTTAAGAGAAGATGCCACGGACAAGTGGCAACAAAATGCCATCAGTCTTATAGAAAAATGTTTACTTCAATTCAGCACAGTTCACCTTAATGTTGTCCAAGTGGAAATATTTTTTCCAACACACTCGTATGCAGAGGCTATTATAGTTAAAGCAAATCCTGCAATTTTTCTACTCAGCTTCAGAAATTTTACAGTGCCCAGATTCCAGTGGAAAATATTTGATCACTCATATGCTTGGACAGAAATTTGTCACCTGGAATAGAAATCAGGGTAAACCTGCCAGCATCCTTACGCAGACAGGCTCTGCAAATATATACTAGGCAAGATCTCTGCCAAATAACTTGTGTCTAGCCAATACCACCTTTCACATAGTCTGTGAATACTGGTTGCCAATAAAGATTCATTATACCATGTATAGGTCAATATTATTTTAGCTTTTGCATCTACAGTTTTGAGCTTGCACAGTAGCAATTCATTTGCTCTCCACGTATTACCTGTCTGCAAGTTTCTGTGCAGTAGCCAGTCACAATATTCACACTTCTCACTAGCACCTAAACAATATTCCTCTCTTACTTAAAATAGAACATCATCAGATGATAATATTTCCAAGTTATGTTTTTTCCACTGACAAACAAAGTATGCACTATGGCTATTTTAAATAGTAATATTGCATGCAGGACTTCACAGTAAATGTTATAATATCTGAGTCTTTTCCTGCCACACTGCTTTTCAAGAAGCTCATCCAATGATGAGCTGGGTTCTGTAATCTATGTAAGTGCAAGGCAAGGTGCAATATCTTATGCTTCTGAAAATGTACACGTTAAATTTACACAAAAGTAACACTATTTCTATACTGTTCACACTGAAACTTTAAAGCCATTCCCTCAGGCATGGTTGATCTTCCAGAATAGTCCCAAATCATGCACTGGGTTACAGTTGTTTAAAAAAAAAAACAAACAAGCCAAAAAAACCCATAACAATTTTAGAAGGGAGCGTGTATCACGTTCACCATAAATGTTTACCTACACATCTTCATTCTCTCATGCTTAGCATCAGCTGAGATTAACTCACTTCAGAACACTATTTACTTTTTCAAAATTGCACCAAACTTGCTGTTACGAAAATTCTCAAGCATTTACTGTGTTGATTTACTTTCCACTTAAATTTTACTTTTTCACCTATTAGAAGAACTACATGAGAACAATCAGGTAAACAGCTATTAATGTTTGATTCCTAGAAACATATAATACCAATATCATTTAGCAATATTTTTCTCCATAAAATTTCCCATTTACTTGTCAGATCAGGTTGCTTACTCTTCTTTTTCCTTTCCTTCTATTACATCTTTTCCCATGACTTTGTCAATTTATTTTTCCATAACTCTTCTGATCATAAAGTCTTCCAGTGTTCTTATGTCTTACTAGCACTTCAGTTATTTGAAGCTCTCGCTTGAAAACCTTCTTTACTTGTTGCTCATATATTACTTTAGCTTTTTCTATAGAGTTTGTTTTTTCCCCTCTTTCTGACAATGTTTTTAAATACTTGAGGGTCCCTTTTGATATGTAGAGAGCCAATAAATTTAGTTTTTCCCAGGTTAAAGGCAAGTGTCTATATGTTCTTGTGTGCAGAACAGCTAATGGTAAAGATTTAATTCCTTCTTAGCACCATGATGTCTAGTTTTTCTGGTTACTGATTTGTCATAAACATTGCTTGCTGAAGAGTTTTGTGGCTGAACAATTGGTAAATCACAGATGAATCCTCAGTGAATTCTCTCCAACAATAGTAAAGTCTGTTTGTTGTATTAGAGCATTCTACTGCAGCATGACCAGTGATCACATCTGGTCGCAGTTGCCAGAAAGTTTCATGTTCACGTGCTCCAAAAATAAATAAGTAAATCTCACCACTGTGAAATCAGCATAGATAAATCTATTAATTTTTTATATATGTGGACATTTTTCCTTAAATAAAAGACATTTCTATCTTTTTTAATTTTACTCAGAAAATCTATAGTATGTTGTATAAACAAAGTTAATTTTTTGCCATTATGTAGGGCTCAGTACATACATCAAGCTTTTATGCCGTCATGTACAGCTCATTCACCAAGGTTTTGTGCAAGCTCTATCCTTAATCTGCTTTTGTACTACTCTAGATATTATTACTCCCAGCATAAATTCTATCTTCTCTATGCAGACCCTACTCTCTTATCCCCTTCCTCCTGCAAACTAAATTGCATCCTTTCCAATGTTATTGTATGTCTGATTGTCAGTTTAGGTTAAATATACTTTAGATCATTTATCTCCTCTGTTTCCAACTAAATTTTGCCTCTTTTTTTCCTATAATTCAAAAGACCATCTTCAATTCCTATCTCTCCTGAGATTCTTCATATACGTATGCACAGATTCATTCCTGAGAATACCTGGGACAGTCTTAGTCATTCATGCATGTAGGATTCTCATCCAGGCCCTTGTCTTCTCAAATCTAAATAGCAATTCTTTCACCCAAAATTTTTATACCTCACTGATGCCCACCCAGAATGCCACTGAAATAAGTGTGTGCCTTAGACTCTTCCTTTTGCCTATGTCCTTCCTCTTTATGTATTTTTCCTTTAGTTTCCTTCTGAAAAATAATCTAATTGTCAACATGTTAAGGATGTTTTCAGAATACTTCTCTGCTCTCTAAGCTAATTCTGTTCGCTCCCATTACCAACATACTGAATACTTTGTGACTTCTCCTCTAATGGTCCTAATGTTTGTCAGCATGCATCTGCTGCCTTATTCAGTGTTTACACTGTATATGCCTATATACACTATCATTTTTTTCTGTCACTCGACAGGAGCTTGAGCAACTGTTAGAAAACCTGGATGCCAACTAGTTTGACTAGCTTGACTTATGAGTTCATAAAAGAAATATTTACTCTTCAGCAGCACATTGCAAACAAAGACTGTAATGATGAAGAATTTTGCCACTTGCAGTCCAGTGAGTGCATTAAAATACTGATTGTATTTTATCTATTTACAGTCTACTGATTGTAGACTGAATGGACAGCAAGATGCTTCTGGACCTGCTTAATACACCAAGGGTAAAAAGTACCAAATGTTACCAAAGAGATCCCTAAAGCACTAAAATAGTAGAAAAATACTTTACAAACTAAATCTTTTGAATCACAAATTATATCAATTTTTATATTTGCAAACCTTTTTTAATCATATTGACCAGAAGAATATGGTAGCTGTTTTTCTTATTATATAGTAACACCTGTAAGGTGAATACAATTATTTCTGTTAATAGAGGATTTACTTACCCTACTGACTCCAGTTTCTCAATAATCTTAACAGCCAGAACAAAACAAAACAGGAAACTAAATCACTAAACTACCGGATTTCATTTAATAACATCTCCTGTTTAGCAATATACTTCAAAGTGCCTATTCAACCAGAATTTTTAAAATTTTTTAGCTCTCATTAAAATAAAAAAATGAGGTGTTTCATGCATTTCATGTAATCCTAAGTTCTATTTTTAAGCTAAGCAGTATGAAAATGCTGGATTGAACAAGCTCCAGAGATCTGACATTCCTTAAAAATTACTGTACATGAATAGTTACACATGCATAATTATATAATTACACTTGATGGCAGCAATAGCACACAGAGAAGACTATTAATAGCACATAAAATCTGCAAAAAATACTCATGACCATGAATATCCTCCGAAAGTATGAAAAGGTGGCATTTGGTGCAGAATATATTTTAGTTTTACATTTCAGCATGACAGTTACCATGAAAGAAAGGATCAAAGTCAAATGGCACAGCTGGCAGCTTGAGAATAATTTAAGAGGTGTACTGGCAATGGCTTTTTGGTTTCAGTAAGATGGACCGCATTAACTGTAATAGGGAAATGATGGTGGAGAAAAGTCATACAGCATTCTTGCCCAGCATTAGTAAAACATTAGCTGAACCTGCAGTTTTGATGATTCCACAAAAACTTTAAGTGAAAAAACCTTCTGTTAATGAATACAAATAACAGCAATGTGTCCTCTGCAGTCTAGGACAAAAGAACATCACATTTAGGCTTAGAATCACTGATTCAGGAACTCATGAGCACTGGGGAAATAAGATTAGCATGTGCCTATAGTATATCAAGCCACAGTTCTTCAACCTTGTCCCCAAACTACAAAGCGCTAATCTGTCTGCAAGGACATGACTAAATACTCTAGAAATTAGGGCAGCTGGGCTGAAGGGATGTAAAATAAGTCATGCAGTTAATGCTGTATAAATCCAAAGCTCATCTCAATTTCTCATTCTCCCTTTAAAATTTTACTTTTACAGTATTGCAGGGGTGGGATCACAGAAGCAACTTATCGTTCAGTCCCCTTAGAAAGGAAGTAATAAAAGGAGACTGAGAGATTGTACAGATCCTTCCTACTTTCGAACTTTACCCTAACTCTCCGAGATCATTTTGGGTACTCTTTAGATCAGCTGTGTCCTGCATGAGCTGGTCAGGTCCTGTTGTGTTTGTGTGTTTCCCCACTCAACTTTTATCCTGGATAATATTTGAATATGCATATTTTTTTCACAATAGAATAACACTGCATTTGATAATATGCCTCACAGTCACCTATTTCCAAGTCCTTCCCCTAAAGAAGGCTGCACCTCGGATGGAGGGCAAAAGTGTTACTTGTCTTAGCTGAGTTTTCCTTCAAACAGATAAACAATCAGATGACCTACCTTTGTTTTGTAATGTATTATACATAGCTTCATTTTTTTTCAAAGATGATTTGCATCCTAAAGATTCTAAGTCAAGAGTTGAACATTTCTCCATACATAAAAAGCTCTGAAAATCAGAATCTCTGCTACCAAACTTATTCTGGGTTCTACAAAATTACTGATATATATGATCAGTCAGAGTCTAATACATACAGATTGCACAGTTGCAATATACTTCTATGTAGAGATTAATAGTATGGATTACTGCACATTACGAAGCAAAATAAAATCATGAAGACCACATAATTTGATCTCTACAAAGATCAAAATAAAACAGTTGAGGAAGTAAAGTAGCTTGTTGAGCAGATTATGTGGACAGCCCAGGACAAAACGGAACAGTTTTGCTTGCATGCTGCTTTCATAGCCATTAGTTTTGCTGGTTTTGCAATCTGATGCTTTTGATGTTTATTTGATGCTAATAACTTCTGAAAGCCACAGAGTTTACAAAGCCAAAATGATAAACCTAAATCCACTAAAGGTCTTGTTTTCCTCTTTCTCAACTCTACTAATCAGGAGTGGAACTGTCAATTTTACATTGCTGGAAGGAGCAGATTTGATTCATGTAGTGGATTGAGATTTTTTTATAAGAATTTGACAGAAATTAGTAAATACTTACAAGATGAAAAGACACTAAAAAAACATCCAAGTGGCAACAATTTATATAAAAATTAAGACTATAAAACCATCTTTGTTCCATCACTGTTCTTAAACAGATTAACACTGTATAAATTGACATTACAGTGGAAAGCAGTTATAAGAATAGTGGTGCTACTAAATTTGTTCATTGTTTTTTGATACAATTCATTGATAGCTATGCACCACATAAACATGCAAAATAGAGACTCTCTCCCTCCCTCCACCTCACCAGATTAACTCAACTCTTCTTCAAGCTATAAACAGTTTTTTAAGATCTTCATGGGCTTTTACTAAGAATATCTTACTCTAGAATTATTTATCTGTTTCAAGTGAGCTACCTTAGAGTAATGTATAATGACAGAAAGAAATCAGGGTGTGAAAAAGCTGATCTCAAACTCTTCTACCAATATCAATGACTGTGTTAAAACTTGTCAGTATTTGCTTATTTTAATGTTCATTTCCCTTTACTAATGCAAAGCCTACTTCCAAAGGCAAGATTCTCATACAGCCACTCAGATAAAACACTTATTAATCTCTTGGCTCTTGGAAGTAGAGATGGAACAATTTTTATCAAACAATTTATTACTTAAAATATTTTTTTAAAGATTAATAAACTTACAGCAGGTTCTATTTTTTTTTTAATTTTAAATTGAGAAGCTTGAATTAGCTGGTTTTGTTTCACTCAATACTTTCTTCCAGTACATAATTGGGGAATGGGGGGCAGAAGGGGTGTAAAAGGAAAAAAAAGTCTATTAGTCACAGCAGAATGAAACATTCCAATTACCTGCCTCCAGCCTCTCACTTATTTGTGTCTTCCATTTTGCAAAAGAAGTGAAAAGATTTTCAGTTTTCATTGATTGCAAATTATTTTGTAGATATTATTTCATTTCAAATTGGTTAGTGAACCAGAAAAAGTTTTCCTATAGATATTACTTGAGTCAATGCTGCACAGCACATTGAGTAACAGCAGTTGGGGATTCCCAACTGGTTAAAATCATTCTTTTTGGAAATTCTACAGGAATAATACTTTTTCTTTTATATTTTTCAAGGTTTTAAAGGAATTCCTCTGGGGAAGTCCTCATATTAATAGCCTCCATTTCCTTTTAGTATCTTCTCTTTTTCTCACACACAAGGAAAAAAAAGCAAAAATATTAAAGAGAAGAAGAAAATAAGAGAGAGGGAAAAGGAAGTTGAAAATTGTATCCTTTTATTTAGAAGAATCATAAATCTTATTCAGGGATTTTTTAAATATAAATTTATAAAAGAATATGCTTTTATTTTCAGCCAAATGCACACTTTAGACTTCTATCCAGACATTATGGCAAATTCTAGACAGTTGTACCCTAATTTTTAAAATATATGAAGCTTTTCTCAGTTGTTGACATCTCTGTAACATATTTTTAGGTTCAATTTGTAAGCCTGAGAGTAGGATCCCTGTAGGATGTTTGATTGTCTGGGGATGTGTCTGAATAAGCCTCTGATAACTTCAGAAGCTATACCACTATCCATACACGTAGTAGAGAGGATACAGACCAAGAAGATCATAGAATCATAGAATCATAGAATCATAGAATCATAGAATCATAGAATAATAGGGGTTGGAAAGGACCTTTAGAGATCCAACCCCCCTACAGAATCACCTAGATCAGGTCGCATAGGAACATGTCCAGGTGGGTCTTGAAGACCTCCAAGGAAGGAGACTCCACACCCTCCCTGGGCAGCCTGTGCCAGGGCTCCCTCACCCTCACAGTAAAATAGTTTTTTTCTTATGTTTAAATTGAACTTTTTGTGTTCCAGCTCCATCCCATTACCCCTTGTCCTGTTATTACATACAATAGAAAAAAGAGATGATTCAACCTCCTGACACCCACCATTTAGACACTTGTAAATATGAATGAGATCCCCCCTCAGTCTTCTCCTTTCTAGACTAAACAGTGCCAGTTCCCACAGCCTTTCCTCGTATGAAAGATGCTCCAATCCCTTGATCATCTTGGTAGCCCTGTGGTGGACTCTCTCCAGAAGTTCTCTGTCCCTCTTGAGCTGGGGAGCCCAGAACTGGACACAGGACTCCAGATGAGGCCTCACCAGGGCAGAGGAGAGAGGGAGCAGAACCTCCCTTGACCTGCTGGACACACTCTTCTTGATGCATCCCAAAATGCTATTGGCCTTTTTGGCCACAAGGGCACATTGCTGGCTCATGTTTAGTTTATTATCAACCAGGACTCCCAGGTCTCTCTGCAGAGCTGCTCTCCAGCAGGATAATCCCCAGCTTATACTGGTGCATGGGGATTTTTTTTCCCTATATGCAGGACTCTGCACTTGTTGAATCTCACATGGTTCGTCTCTGCCCAACTCTCAAGCCAGTTGAGATACTAGATATAGAAGATATTAGATTAATTCAATATGAAATATTAGAAGATATTAGACTCCTGAACACATCTTGTACTATGATAGAATGTACTCATCTGAAGACTTAAAATCCCATGTATACATAGACCTACAAGTTTTCTAAACAATGGAACTGTTTAATAGGCTTCACTTAAAAGTCAGGAATAAAAAGTAACCGAGAATTTGTCTAAGATGTCTATTCACTGCTTACATAGCGCAAAGAAGTGAGGCAGGCCCTCTTACGTATGCATAAAGGCAGGTATCTGCCCCAAGATGTGTAATCCAACTCGATTGTTCACAGGAAAGTGGAGATACATAGATATAAACCAGTGCTGTTAATGGTCAGACTTTCCTTCATTACATCCTGCTTGACCATCACTTTTAACTATTCCCTAATATCTGACTATTCTTTGTAGCCAACCTGCATGAAGATAACAAGAAGATAAATATATCTAGAGGATTGTAGTCATATGCAGATGTACGATGAATTCAGGCAACATCTGACAAGGGCAAAATATATAATCATTTTCTCTATAAAATCTAAAAGGTTAAAACCAAATCCAGGCATTTAAACCCCATATTAGCTTCCAATAAGCAAAATAATATATTCCAAGCAATTCATGGGCTCCACAGGAAGATAAACCAAACTAATTCTGTCAGGACAGATGTGATCACTCCCAGACTCCATAGGAGGTTACTGCATTATTTTGCTTTAGTTTCCAGTGATAACTAGAGTTTTAATAGTACTTTTTCCCCCATAACACTTCTTTCCAACTTTTAAATATACAAAGTGTTTTGTGTGTTCTACATTTGGGAATCAGTTGTTAAACATAACATTTGCTAATCTTCTTTCATCAGGCAATTTTTATTTGGCATTGGCAGGAGAAGGAAATTTAAAAACATTCTCTTTGCCTTGCGTAATACCCAAATATAAAAATAAATATAGCATCGTTGCTTTCTCTATATTTCTAGACTCTAAACATTACAGAGATCAACTTGTACAAAGGAATGATATAACAAGGCAGTAAGAAAGAAAAGAAGTCCCAGCACAAATAATTGCTTGATTTTATCTTACTGATCTATTGCTTGCTTTAGAAAGAGGCATTAACTGGTTAGAATCTAGCATGCAATTACCCGGATGTCATAAACCAGTTTTCAGTTTCTGTGGCCATTTCAGGTGCTGCTAGTCTAAAAACAGAGGCTTAACTTCTACTGTGCTTTTCTTTTTCTTTCATTTCTTCTTCTTTCATAAGAAACTTCTGAAAAAATAGACTGAATAAAAGCTTGGGGCTTTTAAATCATCAATTCTAATGAAATATGTCACAGAATATTGTGAGTTAATTTCTGTTTTCATGAATTAAGGTATTGATTTGGCTTTCAAATGGCCTACATTACAGATTAATTCTGTGGTTGCTACACAGTTGCCATGTTCTGCACATTGTTACAGAAGTGGGAAGGGACGTTTATGGGTAGAAGAATCTTATACCTCCATTTCCCTTGCAAGATATATAAGTTGAATAACCCAGACTGTATGTTTTTTTACAGTTGCCTTTTCTCTAAAACTTGTGAGACAAAAAACATACAAAATGCTTTAAATACTAGGCTGGCTCTTTGTGGTTACCTTATATCTGCCAAACCCAGATTACTTCACATCAGAAATAGCTAGCTTAATTAAAGCTGTCATCTCCTAAAAGCTAATTCAATCCCTCTGCCTCTCAAACTGAGGATAAAGTTTGAACTAAGACATCTGCCTTCACAGTCTCGGCAACACAGGTACAGCTCTATCCTCTCTAAGACTGGGACCATTCCCCCATGCCAGTTGCAATAGTTTTGGTGGCAGACTATTTGATTTTGGAAATATTTCTTCTGATTTTGTGTATCAAGTTGTCCTACTAAACACAGACACCCAGGTGAGCTTGACAGGCTGAAGACAGCCAGGCCACAGAGGACACACACAGCAGCCATGCATGGCAGGGCTGGAAGGCTCTCTGTCTGCTCTGAGGTGCTCAGCATGGTTGGAGGAGACAGTCTGACAGATGTAGAAGGTATCTTCTGCTTCTTCCCTCACCATGTGGGTGAATGGGAAATCTCAGCAAGTAAGCCAGCGCCTTTCATTTAAGACACAGCAATCACTCACCATACCCTTGCCTTTGACGCAGAGATTGCAATGTGCTTTACGCCATTCCTTTAAATCAACTTTGAATATGTCTGAATGTAAACTGCTCCAACTGCCTATTGCATCTCTCCCACAGAATCCAAAAGGCATGGGGCCTGTATGTATGTATGCCTTGCCTCTTACCCTAGTGTACACCAGCACTGCTTGTGTTTTGACACAGAGCTGCCTCTGTGCTTACACAGATGACCAATACTGCAAACAAGGCATTCTCTGAGTGCTCCTTCACTAGAAGCACTTTACGCTTTTTAAAGACAGAAAACTCCCATATTTTAAAATTACAGATTCATTTTCCTAACAGTGCTTCCACTGTAGAAGAAATACAGGTATGAAGCATTTTTGCATTAACAAACAACAAAAAAAAGTCAGATAATACTCTAGCAATGTGACTGCAATCACACAGACAGAAACATCTACGCAGTTGGAGTATCTCAGTTGTCAGTAGGGATTACTATCAGTGAAGCAATTCACTAGTATGGATATTTCTATTATTATCCATGTGTTATTATGATGTAGAAAAGAATGGAAAAATATGCTTTGGCTTATAAATCAAACCAGTCAGTAACAAAAATGGGTAACAATGTGTGTGAAATGGCACGATTTCATTTTTACTAAGACACTCTCAGATGTCTGAACACTAATAATTTCATTTGGTATGCCTATGATCTTTCAAATGTAAGCATTGCATACAGATACAAGCCAATCACCGACTGCTTTGGGATAGGAATGGTCTTTACAACTATCAGTGTGAGTGTTAACAGAGCAAAACACAAAATTTAAGGCAGTATATGTGAATATGTGTTTTCTATCTTCAGAATACCACCTTTGCTTTATCCTTGACTGCATGCTTCTGATTTCTATTAAGCGTGACTACCTCCTTGTCTTGTCAAGCAATTAAAGTGACAAAAGTAACAGCAGATACTGCTTTCATAGTTAAAACTACAGCAAGTAGACCATAGCTTGCATTTTATTACAACCACTCTATACTGCATAAAAATTGCGAGGTAATTGAAAAGGTCCTAATAATGAACCACTAGTTTACTTTTTTTTCAGACAAAATAAATATATATAACCCCATTCAGATTTCATTTTCACAGCACATTAGATGGTTTCCAACTTGTCTTGATTTCTGTTTTATTTTATGATTGTAAATAAACCCTGGAAAATTCCTTCCCCCATTTTGCCACCTGAAACTGCAGCTGTTGGCTGACACTATCAAAGCCTCGCAATTCTGAACTCACGTGCAAATCTCATCAAGCACAGACACTTCTAATTGATTCCAGAAGTTTTTCTTTTACTAAGATCAGCGGGCAGAAGAAGAATAATGAGCAGCTTTTAAGAAGGGGGGGAGGGTGCTGAGCTCAGGGAGTGGAGATTTTAAAAGCTCCAGTTTGGCTGCTCTGCCAGAAATGCAGAGCAATTTTACGGTCAATTGGACAGAGCATCTGGAACTATACATCATAGTCTTTAGTTGATGGTGGTGAAGCAGACTCTCAAACTGGTTAAGTCTAAAATCAGTAATGACTCTGCTGTCACACCTAAGTGGAAACTAACTTAATCTACTGCCAGATTTTACCGTGACTTTTTCTAAGGGACTTTATTCCCCTTAGGGCAGTTGTCAAGAACATAAAAAGTTCAGTCCTTGGCATGCACTGCATGGCATAGCAGATTTTTTTGAATGACGCTAACATAGAAAACACAGATTAGAACTTGTGTTTGTTAAATTCCGTGTGTGTTGACAAGGCTCTTTATCAAGGTAGTAGAATTTCCTTCAAGCCCCAGCTTCATTTCTAAAATACATTTCAAATACACCAGCCAATCCAGTTAGGGCACAGAGACTGCAAAAACACTGGGGTCGTAAATCATAGCACAGGGCATGGAGCTTTTACCCTAATGGAAACCAAATATGGGATATACTGCTCTTTGAAATGTAGCACAGATGATCATAATGTGGGACCAAAGAAAAATGCTACACAGCAGAAAACTATCGTTGATGTGGAAATAAGTTCTTATGAGTAAATGTTTGTTCTAAGCAGTACTCATAAGTTAGTGTAATTTACCAGCATTGGAATACTAAGAAGCAAGTGAGGTAACAGCAAGTCTTTGTACGATGAAAGGAGAAATAAGCAGTGTGCTCATATATCACATTAAGAGGAACTGCTGTGGAACACGAAATACAGTGCAAATCAGTTCTTTAATAAAGAGATATTATATATTTTATCCAGACAAATTAGCCGATACACTCATAAGAAATATGAGAATTGCATCAAAGATCAAAGCAGCAGTTAATTTGATACAGAATACTGTCTCCCAAAGTGTTTGGAACAGCTGCATCTACCTAGTTTAAATTACCTGAAGGATTAAATAAACTATTTGACCACAACAAAGTTCATTTCTACCTTCATGAGTTAAGGGCTGAATTATACTTTGCAGAACAAGTTTTTATCTATCTTCCAAAGTTGGTTGTATTTCTAATGCACCACATATTCACAAAAAACCTAAAAAGGTAAATCGTTCATTTAAATCATCACACCTGTGTACAATCTCTCTTTTTCTCTCTTTTCCCCAATGAAAGTTGTCCTTCATACCTATAAATTAATACATGCCTGCCTGTGCTTTCATAGCTAGGCAGCCCAGGAATTTGCAGTGCAGGAGTCTAGGTGAAGACATTTACTCTCAAATACAATGCCTTAGCTGAAACAAATGTAAAACATAAACAAGCACATCAAGACAGACATCAGCATTTCCTCCTTCAGCTTCCTCACTCCCAGTTCCTTAGTTTGTCTCTCAGTACTAAGTTGCAGATACTATGAGAGTTGGTGAAAATATTTGAGACAAGAATTCCAACAACATGTCAATGGCTCTCATTTCTACTTACTCCTCATTAGTACTACTGTCAAATAACAGCCAGTGCTTGACCAAAATCAGCTCATGGAATATGCTTACTGATGCCAAACCAAAGCAGTTCGATGGAAACACTTTGAAGAGGTGCACCATCATCACAGATTTATTTTTACATATCGTGCCTGAAAAACTGTCACATAACTGAACACACAAGCAATGTTTTCTGCTACCTCCAGGTGGTTAGGAGACTCCAGACCCAGTCTGACAGAAAATTACTTGGCTTTAGTAATACACACAGTCATCACATTAAACAGGCATGAAGTAATCAGGCTGATGAAAACTAACTAGTGTAGGATGTAGTGGTACAGATCCTCAAGCAGAAACACATCAGCTCCTCATTTTACAGTATAATAAGTCAAATACACCTCTGCTCCTGTCCTCAAGGTTTTTAGCAACCTCCACTCAAGAAAAAAATTGCCTTCATATCTGAGGAAATTTTTGAAGATCACTACTTTTTTCTTTAAAAAAGCATACAAAACCAAATCTTGCTTCTTTCATCTAACCATCCATATGAAATACATACAGCACAAGGAATAGAAAATACATGCTGAGAACTGTGCCTTGTTCCACGTCCCATAAGAAGAAAAAAAAAGGTCACTTTTCTAACTTTCATAACCTCAAATTATTGACTTGTTTGTAGAAGAAAAGGACACCAGGAGTTATCCCAGGAGTGTATCCTGGAAGGACCGCTAATACAGTAGCAGGGAGAAGAGTATCTCTAAATGATCAGAAAATAACAGTTTTCCCACAGAACCAAGGTTAGTAACACACAACTTCAAAGTATCAACAAATCCAATACTGTACTTATTAGACTGTCTCCACGGTTAACAACTATATTAAGACTGCAGCTTTAGCAAACACAGAAGTCCTTCTTTCTTACAGACTTGTACCTGTATTTTACTTCCACCTTACCTGAGCCTACACAAGAGGAATCTTACTCCTCAAAAAGTTTTAACATTCATCTGAAGAAAAATCTTTGGGTGCATAAGTCAGACCACTCGGCTACCGCAATTAGCTGGGCAGCAAGGCTAGGGGGCTGGAGTCAGAAGTCAGATTGCTCCTCCTCTCGGAACTGAAATTGTTTGCTGCTTTTTCTCTGCACCCACCTGAGCTAATTTAATGGCAAAATGGGAAAAGCTTGCTCATTTCCCCAGTTCCTCTCTCCTTTACTCACTGCTCCCTTAGTTTTTCTTCTGTATTTTCCTTCTAGATTTCACCCAGAAATCCTTCCTGCCGTGCTGTAGTTCTGATAATCAGCAGATCTTCTTATGAGCCAAATGCAATCATAAATCAATTGGGTTTGCTACTTAGAGTAGCAAACCCTGCAAATAGTACAGCAATATTTATTACTGAAATCTACCAACTGCTTCTAAAATATTCATGAGAAATGTGAACACAGGAAACACAGTCACAGAAGAAAACAGTAGCTATAAACAGGAGTCACATGCTAATGATTCAATATGCTGTTGGCAAAATCGGTCTCACACTTAGCTGCTGCAACGGGCACCATAAGGACGCCGTGACAGAATTATTTGTTAGATTCTAGACATGCTGAGTGATGCCATCATGCCTCTTGCAGTTAATTTTTCTTCACGTCTAAGTAAGTGCCCTCAAATTTACAGACAAAAAACAATACAACGTAGATTATTTTAGATGATGTCATGCATTAATTCCTATTGCTTATGACTATTAGGTTACTAAAGACTTGTTTATTTGGTAACATAAGGATGATGATGTAAGAAGGCCATTATTTACGTATATTACAGATTATGAGTACTAGAAATACAACATTAAGATCAAAGTCAGCCAAATCTCAAAGTCAGCTAAAGATAGAATATTTACATGAGGCAAACAAAAAGATTAAAGAAATGTTTTAATTTACACCTCAAAAATTTAATTGAATTTGAAAGTGAAACAGACAAAGAACTTGAAAAGGACATAGATAAAAATTACTAAGGCATATGGAGCAGATATTTTAAAAATTGCTATGAAATAGATCTACATTTATGGGCTTCACAAGATGTTCAAAGCTCTCTACACTATTACACTATGAAAGATAGATAACTTTCGTGAACATTGAACAGGAACAGTTTTTAGAAAAAAATTTACACGTAATTTCCGAGAAAACCTTTTTAAATCTCATTTATTTATTTATTATGATTTCTGATTGCTGGTTCAAAATAATCAAATCAATATCAATCTGAAACATTAATATTTGAACACTTCTCAACATAAACTGACAGATCTCTGTCAATTTCCCTTTGCTCCAAATTTTTTAAATCATAAATATTATTAATTCTGCTCAAATTCAGTTAGAATACTCCAATAATTCAAGTCTGAGAGCTATATTTCAAGCATTATAGAATTAATTGCCAATTTTTGCCTCAAGGATATCAACTGTAGTATGTGACTTAGTAAACCATAAAAAATATTTTCCAAATTATATTCAAGCATGTAAAATCGTGAAAATATTTGCTGTATTCTGGCAGACTCTTAGCACAGGAATTCAAGAAGTATTTGACTTATACACCAAAACTTTACCAGTGTAAAAATATGTGAAAAAATATCAAAACAATTCTTGATTTTTGGCATTAATCTAGCTTTAAATATTGTACATTAGTTATTTTTTCTATCCCAGGTACAAAGAAAAAGAAGAAAAAACCAAGACATACAGTAAGACAAGGTATTTTTCCACTCTCTTACTGCCCAATCTCTTAGAAAAGTGAGAGAATCTATCAATTACCAGAAAATGCGAAATAGGAAAGCTGCTAGAAATTTTGCAGTTTCAACTCAAAGGAACCATTTTTAACTTAATTTGAGTCTCAATTGCTACTAGTTCAGTTTGATTTTTTATTATTTTTAAGCCAAAAGGAATATTTCTAGCAACAGTTCTACTAGTCTATCAACCAAGTCATAAACTTGCTGGTAACCAGTACCAGGTAGCCTGGGAATGTTAATCAGATCAGTATTATACCGATGATTATATTACTTAATTCAGATAATATTAGAAGAGTTATTATGAAATATCAACTGCACTGACTTAAAAAGATTAGAAAGCAAAAGTCACAAACAAGATAAATATAAGTCCTAAGAACATCAAAGAAACCATACTTAATCAGACCAGAGGTCTAGTTAGTCCAGTATCCTATCTTGGTCAATTTTTAAAAGTCTGTTTCTGAGGTATGGTATAAGTACAGAACAAAATATTTTACATTTTAGACTTCTCCAGCCTCCAAGCATTTTCAGATTTTCAACACATTTTAATAATTCACTTCAAAGCATATGGTCACTAATATATTATTTTTGCATTACATGGTAAATATAAATTTTCCTGAATTTTTCTCAATGGAAACTGGCATCTCTGTAGCAAAAATCAATATATTTTCTTATAATTTAATCACAAAAAGTGAAAAATAAATCAATAGTCTACTCAAATAGTATAAAAAAATAAGGATGCAAAATATTTAATGTTTCTGCTTTCTCCAAAAAGATTAAAAATTCTAGAGTCATCAGCATAAACATTTAAAAATAAATGTCTCACCTGATATCCATAGCCCAAAGAAGGAAACTGACTCCTTAGGTAGCCAAGTTTGTAAACACCTACGAAGACTAAGCAGCGGATGATTTCCAAAATTCCTGCTTTGAGTCTACAAATGGGAAGTAATTCAGATTAACGTCCAATCTTTCCTTCTGTGTTGACTTCAGTGAAAAAGAGCATGTCTGTGATGTCCTTCACTTACATCATCTTTCTTAACCTTATAGTTAAGTTTTCATAGTATAAGCCTTTCAGGAACTAAAAACAATGAACTTGCTGGAGGTGAATATACACATACAAACTATATATGAGCTCACAGAAGCTTAGCTGTAAATATAGATATGGACTTTTTCTCTAAAAAATCAAAGCAGCAAAATTCTGAAAACTGCTATATGAATAGTTCAGAATCTTTCCATCAGTCTATTCCTATACATTTTTACTAATTTACGTTTTATAACTCCTGAAGTTACAGTCATCTCTGGCATATCACTGATTTTTTTACCTATCCTGAAATAAACTGTTCAATCCGCAGAAGTGAAGGTTATTCCTTTCTGAAAATACGATGAAAAGTAGGTCAAAGCAGAACTGGCACCTCAGTCTCAAAGGAAACTTCTGTTCAACATTTCTGCTCTGTCAGGGCAAACGTCTCTTTGTGAGAAACTGTAGTGATGACTTCGTCTTCTGTAGGGTTACAGTGCCCATATGGACTACTTTTGTAGTGTAGGTTTCACTGGGCTAGTGTATGATTGAATTCATACTGATTAAATTTAGTCTTAAGTCTACACCATCCTTCACATGATTTTGAGTCTACTCTGAGCTACATGTGTGCTTTTCATATCCATCACTGTATCTGACACCTATGCCATACTACAGAGGAGTGCCACAGTACGGTTGCAGTCTGAGCTTGGGCAGCCTTGAGACAACCTGCAGGTCTCACTGTCTTGACAATGTACCAAGCCCAGAGATGTGGACACAACAAATGCAAATACAGAAGATGGCATGAGCAGTCTATCTCATAACTTTTCTGCAAGGGACAATGTAGATATAGCCACTACATGCTATGGGAAGGCTCCTGGGTTTAGGTGCTGACTAGTCATGTATTATTTCCTAGTCAACAGACAGCAACATATATATGTCTGAGTGTATTTGTATTTCTTTATCAATATAATTTCTGACATACCTGAGATTTCCATAGAATGATAAATAATGTGTAAGAGAGGAAAAAAAAAACCACCACAATAAAACAGTACAAGTGTGTTTTGTATCTTACCTGTTCTCCAAAAGCAGTCCGAAAGAGGTCAGGGACAGAATGATAAAGCCAATTCTGAAGAGAATAGTTGCCTGTGATAACACCTGTTAAAATGTTGACAAAGGATTCATTCAGAGTAATTGTTTGAAGAGAAATTGAGCTTTCTCACTCATTGATGTCAGTGTCTGCTTTTAGAGTAATTTGTTACTTTAAACTTTAAAACAAAAATATCTGCTCTAGACAACATGCTAATCTGGAGTAACCACCATCATAGTTGTTTCCTGAATGCTGTATTTCAAAAATAATGTTTAAGATACTCTCTTTTGCGCTATGTGTTTTCCTGAGGTTACCTGTTTCCCTTACGCTTTTACCCAAGATGGAACAAACTTACTTCTAGATACAAATACCAACAGTCCTGTTCTTTCTTACTAGGTTTTGCAATAGTCATCCATGAATCCTAACAGATAGCTAAAAAATACATTTGTGAGAATATGACATGACAATATGACCATATTTAAGAAGAAAGAAAATTAATGTTGTCCCTTCATGGCAACTCTTCTTAGTTCCCAATTCAGCAAAACTCTTCAACTCATACTATTAACTTGTCAGACCTAAAATGCTTTTAAAATTTAACATTTTTGTTAATACTTGGATGAATAGCAGCATGAGGATTTATGTCCTTAAAATTTACATCAAAATGATATACATAAAATTCAGGTAAACAGGAATTATTTTCATAGCAAAGTTTGATTTTTTGTTTATTAAATGTTAAGTATTCTAAGCAGCTGCTATTGAAAATCAAATATTTAATCAGTTTTGTTGTTCCCTCCCTGACTTCCTTTCAAATATTAGTTTTGAAAACCCTTTGTTTTTTCATTTAAAAACTCAAAAACAAAAACCAAAAGTAATGGATCTAGCTGAGTTATAAGAAACCTTTCTGGCTTCAATAGCGATAAGGTTTATCACTGAGGAGATCTAAGATAATTATCTTTGACCTTTGATCCACATCAGGATATTCTAGTTTCACAGCTATATGAACTTCAGGTGCTCATGTTTGCAAAATGCATTCAACCACACGTTCAACCTGGGCAGGTTTCTGTTGTTTTACTGAAGAATCACAAGCACCTACTTAATGAATAGTCATCCAACAAAGAAAATGTAATCCCACCAATGAGTGCCTCCCCAGTTGTTTACAAGCCAGAACACACTTCTCTCAAGTGACAGCCGTCAAGCTACTTTTTTGCATAGATTTATACCACGACAGATCAAACTCATTACTGCATTGCTATGTTTCCTATTTTCTCCACCTCTCCTCATGGTAAACTTACAAAATCTCAGACCAATGATAACCATCATTACCTACTTATATGTAGACCTTGAGAAAGGATATTCTTTATCACAGGAAACAGGATACTGAGACAGATATTGAACACTGGGGCCACTCAATATAGCAAGTATTATTAGCAAGGTATTAGTATTATTAGCAAGGTTTGTATCACTTGGAATACATTTGCAAATTCCAGATACCAGTTTTAAAATTCGCTGATAGAAATTAAATCGAGGCTGCTCATTTTGAAAATTTCTGTTACTAGAACCCAAATATCCCCCAACTATCTTAAGTTTAAAAGACTTTCCATTGTTAATATGAAACAAATTGTTTTGAAGTGACAAGCATTTCCAGAAAAAAAAAAGAGGGAATAGAAATATATTTTAATTTATGTTAATACATCAGCAGAATTGAAGCAACCTTATAATTTAGGAAAATCAAACTGAAACATAAACAAGCCTTTATCTTTAAAAGGTTAAATTTCTATATGAAGTTATTTGGTGTAATAAGCAGCTTGGCCAGGTCATATTTTACAGATTCTGTTTTCAGGTCAATTTCCATTTCTTTTCAGACTCTCTCCTATTTGAACTATAGCATACTGAATACTAGCTGTTTGTAAAATCTCTTATGGTTCAATTCCATCTGTGGCCTAGAACATGGAGGACTGGATGCCTACAAAACCTGCAGGTCACAATTTACTCTGAACTGGTACTATCATCAGATTCACATAAATGCATGGCACTGTAATGTCTAACTACAGTCTTGAAGCTTTCCACTTCCCAAGTCTTCAGCTTCCTGCAGTGATGAGGGGTGAAGCATGAAGTCCTACTGGGAACCATTCAGCAAGTTACCCTTCACTGTAGATATACACACAACACTCATACAAGGGGGGAAAAAAAGTTCCCTTATTTTTGCTCCTAGTCAAGGACTAACAAGAAATTTGTGGTGAAACGCATCATGATGCCATCTGGGAATTTAGAAAACCAGACATGTAGCATCAATATTAGCATTATTAGTTAGCTTCTCTTTACAGCTCCAGTGGTATAGTTACATGCTGCCTTGATTCTTTTATTTACTTTCAAATATCACCCTGTGAAGTTGATGCTGGCAGCTCAGGCATTCATTTTCTAGGCGCTGCTCCACCAAAATCAACAAAATGGTCAGTGGGTTATATCACTAAACTGAACATCATATATTAAACATACACACTGCAAGCTACAGTGTGGAAAGAATGTGCCTTTTATATCTTCATTAGTGCTAGCATCCTTGTTCCACTTAAACACAATATGCATGGATGTATATATAAAATTAATGAGTATTTATATACTGGAGTATTTGTATAAACAGAGAAGCCTGTGGGACCACAGCAGGTTCCTCAATTACAAGTCAGCCACAACTTTGCAATGTGGTTATTGGCTGCAGTCAAACAGAAAAAAAAACATTTCTGTTGGATTTTTATTTCATTGAAAGCTTTAAAAATATCTTGGAGCCTTAAAAGAAAAAAAAAAAAGAGGATGGGGTTTATAGAATTGGGAAAAAATTGACATGGCTTTGTAATCAACAGAATCCTACAGCATTAATATTTTATGGGATTTTTTTTTGTAATGAAAGAGTAATTTAAATAAAGGAAACACATTTTTCAAAATATGTATCTAGATGAACATTGAATTCTAAACTGGCCTTAATTTTCCAAGAACCCAGATTGTTCTGATCCTTTTGAAGAACAACATGGATGCATTTCCTCATCCTAATGAGCTCAGTGTTTCAAAAGAACGGCTAGGATCGATGTCAGCACATTTCATAAATTAGAAGATGTTTTGCTGTCATTTATCAGACTATTTCGAGACTCAAATGCAGAATGCTGAGACAATGCTATGAATTTTGCATTGTTAGGTGTCTGAATGAATGTATTTTATCTTAGAACTCCTAAAAAACTCTGTAAATTCTTATCAATACTCCATATACAGTACGTTGTGATGTTCTATGTATTGTGTTCTTGGCTTTCAAGAGATATATCTTATCCCTTGCTACTTTTCCTTTAATTGAAACTGTTTGCATATTCATAGCCACAGTGAATGTTACAGTATCTATCAACAACAAAAAAGACACTGTAAAAAGTGTTTAAGGTATACTTCACTTTGATTTATGTGACACATGCAGTTCTGGAGCTATGAGACTTTGGCTTTGAATGAGCTGCAGTTTTAAACTTCTAGCACTCTCTCTGGGACTGATCCAAATCTCATTTCTTCAATGAGCTTTGGAACAGATCTAGATGTGCAGAGCTCATATGTAATTTTTATTCTCTGGATGTAATGCAGATCCCTATATAGAAAAGAAACACTGTATGCTCTCTCTGGAAAAAAAAAAGAAAAAGAAAAAAAACGATATTTGTTCTTCCTTGGTTTTCTCCTTTTATAAGTTAAATGTAGGTCATTCAGACTGAAGGTATATGGTTGCTCTTTACGAATAGAGAAATTTAACACTTTTACAGGGCGTGAGACCAAACACTGAGCAACTGTAATCACTTGAGAAATGTAATAGCTGTGTGCTCTGTCTTATGGTTATTATGAAATGGAACTTATACCTAAAAATGAGGAAAACAGTTAGCTTTCTCCATTTATGAAGCTATGCCACAGTTATGACATAATTCATAGCCAGACAGAAAGTTCCAGTTGTATCCATAGACATTTCATAACTCAGTGTAGTGGAAAACTGATATTGAAGAAAGATTTTTGCCAAGTTAAGTTATTCATACACAAGTTTCCTTCTCATGACAGCTTCCCCACTGAACTGCAGAGTGATGCTGGAACTCTGCCTTGGGACCTGCACTTTCTACACCCACACTGAAGGTTTATGTCCTGAGATGAGGTGCTTCTAGTCCCTCTGTGCTCTCCTTCTTATCCTTACTACCTTACTACCTCACAGTTCTATGCAGAATATTTTCTAGTTGTTTTTCTACCATAAGTTCATAAATAGTAGATCTTCAGGATATTTCCTCCACAACTGCAAGAATTTAATGATCATCTGGGGCTTGGGTGCATTTTTCAACTTCCCTTATTGCTTACTCTTAAACAGATGCAGTTATCAGCAGAGAAAATAATTCAGACCATCCATTTTTTCCTTCCAGAACCAGCAAAGGCAAAAGGAGAAAAGAATAAATAGAAAAAAAAAAACCCTTGTGAGCAGACTCCTTACTTCTTTCTGCTAAAAGNAAAGAAAAGAAAGAAAAAGAAAGACCCCACAGTTTGAGTTGCTTCTGGTATGTAAGGATCATATCCAGAAAATCTTTCAGGGGCTTCTTTCAATGTAAGAACATTGGCAATACTTTTGGAGGTATTTATCTTTACCTTTGTCTTAATTTCCTGTCTTCAAAAATTGCTTAGAATAGACTAAGTCTCAGATGTCTTAGTAATCTCCTAATTCCCTGCAGTTTCAGTGTGACCCTTTACAGTGGTGAACATAATGTTTAGAAAAAATTAATATTAGTCAGAAGAGTACGCCTGAGGTAGCTTTTATATCAGGAATGCCACATAAAATATTCCTTAAGCTTCTCTCAAAAATTGCATCATTCTATTGGTCTGATGTGCTACTCACAGTACATTTAACCAAAACAGAAAATAACAGAGCTGTAGCAGCTAGTATTTGCAGAGCTGTCTGAGCTGCTATAAGCCTGCTGCAATGTATCCAAAGAAATTATTGCAGGCAGAGTCCTTCTCCTGCCCTTCCTTTCCCTGAGATGCAAGAGGAATGTCAAGAGTTGGAAGACCTAAGCGTGAACATTCAGACAAGATTCTGACAGCTTTGAAATGGCTTTGCATTCCTCTGGAATCCTCTATGGATGACCACAGTCAGATAGGCAAAAGAGACTTCTACAGATCTGCTTTTTGGCTGGATTTAGACATGTTGGTCATATGAAAGGCATAGGGATGCAGCGAGAGGGTCTGCTCCCTGGGGAAGAGGTGAGAGGCCAGTGTCAGCCAGTGGACAGGGCCACAGGAGGCCAGTGACAAGCCAGCTGACAAGATCCTGGCCCCAGCAGGAAGAGGACTATCCTGCAGCAACCATTGAGGTGGGCAGGGGACCATCATTGGCTGAGGGTTGGAGATTGCCACCTGAGCATGCCAGGACAAGACAAGTCTACAGGCAAGCAGAGATGAAGAATCCAGAGGGCCCTTGGCCCCCTAACAGCAGACCAGTGGCAACGTGGCTTATACAAAAAAAAATCTGCTCTTTAACGAGGAGGTCTTACTAAGAAGAAGGTGAAAGGACATTTTATCAAACTGATGGATTTTTGTGGTGTTTCAGTAGGTCTTTGATTTGTGGGAATATTAGATACATTACAATTACGATTTATAGTGAGAAGATTTTAGCTTTAGTAAAGAAAAAAAGAGTTGTCAAGGAAGAAAGAATGGAAAGGAAGTTGGAAGAGTATTAAGCCATGAAACAGTCAATGTCTCATTTCTTGTAGGCAGAGATGGCCTTTTAGTTCAACTTGTGAGACTGACAGCTATCCATAGAGGAACCACATCGTGTTATCATCAGCCCAAACACAAGGTGGTAAATACATGCTTTTCCTTGCTGTACTTTTATCAATCTTGTATGTTCAAGACTGGCATAAGCATTTGCCCTCAGTTTCTGCTCCTCCAACTCTGAAGTCATGCTGACACTAAGCTTCCCATTCGCAAGCACTGCAAGGCTTTTGCAATCTTCCTTTAAGAGCTTAGGCATTGTTGGCATCTAATAATATGCCCAACCTTGACATCTGAAAGCCTAGTTTCAGTTCTGAGATACATTTTTCCTCTTATGAGGTTCTAAAAACTGAAGCAGACAAACACATCATCAATGGAAAATTTTATAGTTTTTAATTTAATTGCTTAACTTAAGCATATTCATATGTAAACAATATGATTGTTAATTAATATTTAATAATAAAAATATTATTTACTTAATATTATAAAAACATATCTGTAGCCATTTATGATGATTCTTTTTACAAAACCTAGTTATTGTTATAACACCTTAAAAATATATGAGTCAAGCTGTAGAGTCTCTCTACTTAATGCTTTATTATTTATTATTGTGTGGCAGATTACTGTTAGCATGAGATGTTATTTCATAGAGATAGGAATTACTTACAGTCACGCTACCAAGAAGTTCAGTATACAAGTCAACTATTACAGCAAAATGTACAACTGCGTAGCAATTAAGATAAGCTGGTACACTTGGATTAAAGGGAACTTCTTTTCCAGTGATCTGTATAAAGTAAAACAGATAATAGCCTTCAATAGTGACCTGCTCTGTCCTCTTATTCCTCAGTATTCTTTATACCTAAAACCACATAGATAATTGCACAGAGAAAGTCTACTATCAAACTTATGTACTATCTAGTGTGAGATAGTTTAACTCTGTGAAAATCTGTTCACAGTGAAAAGAAAAAGAGAAATTACTCTACTTTATAGAACAATTTTGAAAATGTCTTTAGGAAATGAATAATGAAAAGATAAATTTAAAAAATATTTCAAATAAAAAGAAAAAAACCTCAGAGCTAAAGCATTCATTTCCTTTTCTTTTCCCATTTCATCTTCCCCTATGCTTTATGACTGCTAATTTGCTAATTTAACATGGCATGTGTAGAGTTTTAAACATTGATCCAGTAGCATTAAGAGGTCCAAGTAAATTACACAAAAATGAAAGCCTGTGCATGTTCTATTTACCACTGGGATTTCCTCAGGAAGGCCAAGTCTAGGTTTGCCTGGTCCCCAGCCTGGCCCTTTGAATATGACAGAAAGCTTATTGCAGAATCCAGGTGTGGCCCAAAACGTGTTCCAAATATGAGCCAAGGGACGTAACTGAAAAAAATGAGCAAGTAATTTTTCATTGTTAGTGAAACAAAATTTAATAAACCAATATATTTTATTCTTTTAACTCTCAAGTAAATGATTTTTCAAAACATGTAATGAGAATAAATTATGAATAGATTAAGACAATCAGAAGTTCTGAAAATCTGACTGAAATACGCAGGAGTCATATCCAGCCATTAGTTTACTGTGAGGATTACAATGACTTCTGCCCAGAGGAAAATCTGTCTCTCTTGTAATCAGTTCAATTTTTTATCAGTGTATTGTATAGCTAAAGTTATGGTAGCTCTAAACTAGAATTTTGTTACTGTGAGCTTGACAGGACATACTATCAACAACTAAATTACTTTGTATCTGCACTGGAATGGATACGGTTAGACTGGCTGTGGCCACCCTTCCAGCTTTCAGCTCAGACATATCAGCAGGTAAAATTTCTCATTCTTTGAGATGTCTCGATTCAGGAAAAGAAAATGAGGATTTCAATACTTATCAGTCCTTGAGTTTTGTACAGAGAACTTTTATCCAGCTTATCTGAAGCCTGGGCCAATAAATCTAAGAAGCACCACACTAAGAATTTGTCTTTCTTTTAATTTTTTTATTAAAAAAAAACAAACAACCCTATATACAATTTATTCTGAAGGTTTTATTGCAACCATGATGGCTGCTACATAATGCTGTCAACATAATTCATTCCAGAGCACCCTGAACAGCAAACATGCAGAAGAGACAAAAAAAATAAAGATACTTCACCATGGGATTATTTATGAAATAGCAACATTTAGAAATGACAAACAGCAGATTAAAGAATGTGGCTTCACCACACATTGCTCTGCGCATGGCAAAATGGATATCATTCAGTACAAGGCCTGTTATATTGCCATTTTAATTAATTGTTCATTCTTTTGTATTGTATTTTCACGATGACTACAAGCTCTGGTTGTACTCAGTGCAGTGAGTAGAAATAACTGTGTTGTAATGAAATACTGAAGAAATTCTAGATAATTTAATTGACTGTGCAGCAATTTAAGAATGGAATTGTGTCTAAGAGAGGTGTTTCTTTTTAACATGAGTACAGATATCAGAATTGGTGATACAAACTATAGCACCTGTAGCATGATGGGGTCAAATGAATTTACTGGATGTGTTAAGCCATATACAACTTTTGCATCTTCTGCCTCAAATGTTCCTGATGGAAGGAAAAAAACAAAACAACCATCAAATCCAGAAGTATACATATTTTTGCCACAATAACTAAATGTAAGAGAGAACAATATTTGTTTTTTACTTACCAAATATCCTGTCCCAGATAATGAATGTGCCCCCATAATTTTTGTCTATGCAGTAAGGATTTCTACCTATGTTAAAAATAATTCAAGAGACCAGTAATTGCATATAAAAGAATACCTGCAACTGAATTATGAAGGGAAATCTTCATACTTAGCATCAATTTATAATCTAAACATAACTCTTAAAGGAAGCTAATCCACCACTTCTTATACATCTACAAAATTCATATTTTCTGACCAGGCCTATTGCCCTCTGTCTACTCAAATTCAAACACACAAATAAAATGTGTCATACCCGAATTTTCTGTGAAAGAAAAGGACTCATTTGGAGAATTTATTCAGTTCAAAGTATATTTATAAAGATAAATTTAAAAGCAAACAAACAAACAAAAATACCAGTTTATACCTAAGGAAATACATTTATGTGCAATCACTTAATTAATGGCTTTCATCTATCTCTATTCTCTGTGCCGTATCTGATTCTGCCTTCATTATTCTTAACTTCAGTGTGAGGAAAACTGATCCTTCTATCTGTTTTATAGGGAATGTATTTGTATATAAGTTGTCCTATCAAAAGTATTAGAAAAGAGATATTGATTACATATCCCCACATTTGTAGAGGTTGTCTGGAGTGACCGTACAACACTTGATCAGCATCAGAGGGTTTCTGCTCAACTCTGACAGGATCAGAGTATTAATCTGGATTTACATCAGAGCAAATAAGAGCAGAGTGTCTCCCTCCAGGATTACCAGTACTTGTGCAAATTTTAAAAATTTGACACAGCACCACAGTCTTTTTAAAAACTCTATGCAATGATAGAAAGACTTTACACTTGGAGTATATAATAAACATTAAAACATCCTATACTCATATAGATTTTGAGCCTGTTTGAAATTACTTTGTTCTTCTATCTCTCTATTAATTTTCACTTGTTATCTCTGCATGCTGAATGAACCAAGGTCATCTATGAAATTCACATATACCTCAGATATGCTCATGACATTTTTCAGTATGCAGTGGAGTTCTTCTTACATATGCATTATGAACATCTCTCAATATTGATGAAAAGTCAATCATCATGCACTTGTAGGAAGTGAAAGTTTTCAATAATTTAGATGGTTGAAATAAAATTCCACTAAAATCTTTAACAATTCTTCTTAAATTTAAACATTTGTTTTTATACATTCTGTGCTTGAATTTGAATGCAACAGCATGTTAGTGATTGAGAAGCTCATGGTATTTTAGCAGTCAGGGAAGGAAGACATAGTTTTGTGTCACTTGTCATATTTACAAATGCAGAACTATTTTGCTGAAAGACTTCAAATTATTTCATGTTATCCAGGCTTAATTTCTGCTCAATGACTAATCTTCAATGTAAAGATTTTAAAACCTAATTTAAGTTATAAAAAAGAGAGTTTTAAATACTGTGAAATTTCTAACTGGACTATTTTTGAAGCAACATTCAAAATTCAAATTCTTCTGTAAAACTAATTTTACAGTACAATTTTAGTACTTATTATTACAATACTTATTACTAGAAGTTACACTTTTAGCTCACCATGATGAACTCTGTGATGACTGGGAGTATTAAGAATCCACTCCAAAGGCCCAAGGTTGGTGATAAGCTGAAAAAAAAAAA
>WBNH01007907.1:14752-25540 GCA_013401255.1 Urocolius indicus | reverse complement strand
ACACTGCCAAACCCATCACTAAGTCATCAACACACAGATTAATTAAAGAGGCATGAGAAAAAAGCAACAAGGCTGGTAAAAGCTTTTGAGAATATGAAATAATCTGGGTTGTTTAGGCTACAAAATAGAGTGCTGAGGGAGAACCAACCCCTATCTACCCCCCATCAACCCCACAGTTATCTAATCAGATAACTCCTTAGTTTTAAAGCAGCAAGATTAACTTTTCCCAGTTTATTCTGCAGAGGCGGCAGGCATCTTTGTTCATGGCAATGCACATTTAGGAAAAGCTTTCTAACTTCAATAACTGTCAAGCATTTAGAAAAGAGTAATAATTGCTGATGTCATTTCCCAGGTGAAACTGCTTCAGCAGGGAGATTGGAGGAGATGATCTCTGAAGGTCCCTTCCAATCCCTACCATCCTGTGATTCTATGATTCAAAATAGCTGTCTGAGAGTATCACCAGGGAGCTTCCAAAACTGTAGTTAAGAAGACTTAACCCAAAATGTGTTTTGTTTAGAGATCTAAAAAAAGATCAGCTTGCTTCACAAAGTTTTGCCATGACACAAGCTTTTAGCAAAGATGCAGAAATAAAGTGTTCACGTTACAAATGTTGGGAATTGTAGAGATAAAAAAAAGGTAATTTTCAACAGGAAATATTTTTAGTGAGAATTTTAACCTTACGTTAATGCTGAGTGTAGTGGTTTGTCCTGGCCTAGGTTTTTTTGGTAGCAGGGCAGGCTACAAGGGTAGCTACTTTAAACAAAAAGAGTTGCCAGAAGCTTCCCCTGTAGCTGTCAGGGTTAGGGCCAGTCAATTCTAAGCTGGACTCTGCACCTGACCCAGGCCTGGCCAATTAGTGATGGAGGTAATGCCTCTGTGAATAACAGATTTAAGAAGGAGAAGTTGTTGTGCAGTTAAAAAATGGCAGCAGCAACAGGGAGGAAGAATGTGAAAACATCTCCGCAGACACCAAGGTCAGTGGAGAAGGAGAGGGAGGAGGGTGCCCAGGCACCGAGAAGAAGGCTCCCCTGTGATATGTGGTGAGGACCATGGTGAAGCAGGTTGTCCCCCTGCAGTCCATGGAGGACCACTGGGGAGCAGAGAGCCACTTGCAGCCTGTGGAGGAGCCCACTCCGGAGCAGGTGGATGCCTGAAGGAGGCTGTGACTCTGTGGGAAGCTCACCCTGGAGCAAGTTCCCGGTGGGACCTTGGAGCCTGAGGGGAGAGAGGAGCTCAGGATGGAGCAAGTTTGCTGTCAGGACGTGTGATCCTGTGAGAGATCCAGGCTGGAGCAGCCTGTCCCTGAAGAACTGTCTGTCCCGGTGGATGACCCACGCTGGGCAATGTGTGAGGAGCTGCCCCATGGGAGGGCCCAAGCCGGAGCAGTTCGTGAGGAGCTGCGGCCCATGGGAAGAACCCACGATGGAGAAGCTCACGAGGGACTGTCTCCCGTGGAGAGGGACCCCACAGTGCAGCAGTGGGAAGTGTGAGGAGGCCTCCCCCTGAGAAGCAGCAGCGGCAAAGTCCATCTGTGATGAACTGACCACAATCCCCATCCCACATTCCCTGCGCTGTTGGGGGGGAAGGAAAAGGAGTCCTGGGAAGTGGAGGGATGGGGGGAGGTGTTTTAAGACAGTTTTATTTCTCATCTCCCTGCTTTTATTGTTTCTTTAATAAATCAAACATTTTTCTCCCTAAGTTGAGTCTGTTTTGCCTATGATGCTAATTGCTGAGTGATCTCTCTGTCTTTATTTCAACTCAAGAGCAGTTTGTTATACTTCTCTCTCTCTCCTGTCCAGTTTAGGAGGGGTGGACATCAGGCTAAACCACCACACTTAGATTTTTCTTTCTTTTATTCTCTATCTTTCTTTCTTAAATTTAAATAATCTCCTCACACATTCATCCATGGGACAAAACACCAATGGCTAATTCAGACAAACATTGTTGTTCTCTTTTCCTGCAGTCTGGCTATTTATAGTACAGCCTTATAGTACATTTTCTTGTCCAATGAGTTTCCATGGGGCTGTTTAAGCCCTTAACCCCACTAAGTTCCTTCCTGTTCCATGGCCTTCCTGCATTATGCATTATGTCTGATTTTCCACACTTAACTCCCTGCAACATGCAGCAGAAGTCTGCTGCAGGAAAGTGAAAAATCTTATTATGGGGAGTGTTCATAGGCAATGGGATCAATTATTCCATTGCACTCAGAGCCTGTGAGGCCTCATGTGGAGCAGTGGATGCTAGAGGATGGATATCAGGAGGATGGAGCCAGGCTGTTCTCAGTGTTCTCAGCCAATGATAGGACAAGGGGCAATGGGTATAAGCTGGAATACAATAGGTTCCAAAGAATCATAAAGAAGAACTTCTTCCCTGTGAAGGAGCACTGGAACAGGCTAATCAGATGGGTTTTAGAGTCTCCTTCTCTAGGGACATTCCAAACCCACCTGAACAAGTTCCTGTGTGACCTACTCTAGGTGGTCCTGCTCTGCCAGGGGGTTTGGACTGGATGAGCTTTCAAGATCCCTTCCAACACTTAAGATTCTGTGATTCAGTGACTACAAGAGTGCTGGTACAATCAACAGTGGAGCACTATAGGTACAGGGCGATTTCTTGAAATGAGGAAAGCTCAGGGGAGCAGAGAGACACACCACAACCTGGCAGCCCCTGTGACAATGGCTGAGGGGACGAGTCAGCAAGGCAAGCTGCTCCAGTTCTCATGAAAGGGTGCTGTAACTGTTTTGTGGTACATGTGCCAGTTCTGGGTTTACAGTTGGATCTGATGATCTTAAGTCTTTTCCAACCTAAATTATTCTGTGATTCTTTCCTGTTACTGAAAGAGAAATAAAAGTCTATGTAGTACAGATTATCAAACCAGCCAAAGTATCTAATCCTCATAATTCATTTGCTAAACTGGTGTTTTGCTTTGAACAGCACCTCTGCTTTTTCAACCTGTATTTCAGGGAAAAGATCTTTAGTGATTTAGGGAAGAAAAAAGAAAAAAAGCTTTCCTTGAACAGTGAATGACATCAGGGACTTAATGTGTTTTAAGTGTATGCTGTTTTCCCAGAATGCAAGTATGCTCAGTCAGTAAAAGTTGGAAACTGCTGCTACTCTTCCAGGCTTTCCCTATACTGCAAATGGCAGCCTTTTACCTTACAGGTTTCTACCTCATGTAGCACAGTGCACAGCTTCACAGTGATCAGAGTGGAGTCTCACTGTGAGATCTTGTCCCAGAAAGGGTGGTGTTTTAGCCCTGGCTAGGTGCTAGTTGCCCACTAAGTTGTTCTATCATTCCCTCTCCAAAACTGGACAAGGGAAAGAGAAATATAACAAAGGGCTCGCAAATCGAGATAAGGACAGGGAGATCACGCAGCAATTAGCATCACAGGCACAACAGACTCAGCTTGGGGAGAGTTGGTTTGATTTATTGACAATCAGTCAAAATGGAGTAGAGAAGTGAGAAATAAAAGCTGAACCTTAAAACATATTTATTCCACCCATCCTTCTTCCCAGGTTTCTCCCTCCTCCCCCTCAGCAGCGCAGGGGATGGTAAATGAGGGTTGTGGTCAGTTCATCACTGACTTTGCTACTGCTGCTTCTCGGGGGAGGCCTCCTCACACTTCTCACTGCTACACTGTGGGGTCTCTCAAATGGGAGACAGTTGTCCACAGACTTTTCCAACATGGGTCCTTCCCATGGGCTACAGTTCTTCATGAACTGCTCCAGTGTTGATCTCATCCAGGAGGGAAACAGTTCTTCAGGAACAGAGTGCTCCAGAGTGAGTCCCCCCTGAGGTCACAAGTCCTGACAGCAAATCTGGTTTGGCATGTGCTCTTCTCTCCACGGGTTATCAATATCCATGTAAGAAATTCATACATTATTTTTCTTGGAGCACTTCACCAGCTCAACACCCTCTGACCTTTCTTCCCAGACTTTTTGCAATACTTCAAACAAAATAAGGAAAAACATCAGGCAGTTTCCATTTAAGAAAAGTTATTGTATATGAGACTATCACCTTTATTTCTCAAACATATTCCTTAAATTTTTCCTTCTATGTTTGTCTTGGCTCAAGGCCATGAACAAGCCATATTCAGTCAGAGTCATTATTTTTGTCTTCTCTGTATAAAAATTTACAGAACTTTGTTTTCTGGAAGTCATGGGAGAAGATATTTTACTTTATCTATGGTGAAAATGAGATTTTTGCCTCACAATGAGATACCAAATATAACTTACACACCCAGAAGGTACCAAGACACAAAATTATTCACATTGGAGATCTATTTCTGCATTGAGAATGTTATTTTGCATTGAAAATATAAGGAGAAAAATGTTAACAAAAATATTTCTGGGCTTTTAAAATGGCTTCAAACAGAAGAAGGCTTGGGTAGTGTAAGCATGGGGATCTGTGGCAGACAGGATGAACAATATCAGCCTCCAAACATTTAACACTCCAGAGGAGAGGCTAACAGAGCAAAAAGGAAATGTGTGATTAGCACTTGCTTAGGAAGTTGGTTCCTTTGTATATGAGTAATAGCCTCATCTCAAACATGTACTGTGAAAGGTTTTATAACCACTGTCTTGCTCACCCTCGTGCATTTCCTATGTGTATGACATGTACAGTCTCTTACCTCTGATTTACTGCTTCCAAACTGCTGGTAAGATCAGCTGTAAATTCTCCAGCGTGGTTTGAGAATCAAGGAAGGATGCTCAGCACATGAGCAGGGTTTACTGATGTGAAGTTGTTATAGGATATAACAACAAGCACAAGCTGAAGAACAAACCATTTCATATCAACTGCTTGTAAAGGGTATTTCAGCACAAATAAGGGGCAGGGTGCTGAGTATGACATCAGAATAAATTTATCTTCTAACAGGTATTGTTACAAGTTCATGAGTGACCACAAGGGCATGAAGCTGGTTAATTGTCCCACTCCAAATACAGACTGTAGTAATTGATATCTACACTCATACCCTTAAATCTACAGTCATAAGAACTATTTATTTTCTTCTTCTGAGTCTCTTTTCCCAGGTAACAAACAATAAGACAAGAAGAAATAGCTTCAAGTTGCATCAGGGAGGTGTTAGATTGGATATCGGGAAAAGTTTCTTGACCAAAAATAGTCTGTCAAGCTGCCCAGGGAAATGGTGGAGTCCCCATCCCTAGAGAGATTTGAAAACCTTGTAGCTGTGGCACTGAAGGACATGGTTTAGTGATAGCTGTGGCAGTGCTGGAGGAACGGTTGGACTCCATGATTTTAAAGGTCTTTTCCAACATTAATGATTTAATGATTCTTCAGTTTCTACTCCAGCATTTTTTATATTCAAAGAGGATCTGTTTTATTTCAATGCAATATTAGTTTTAAAGAAATAAAGAATTTACATGCAAGAGCAAGATCACCCAGGTAAATGGTGTATAGCACATACCTTTTCTCTGCACTTGCATTCAATTCTCAAAAAGAGATGGAAAATAAACCCCTCCGCTCGCATTGAAAGGCAAATGACACACAGTAATGTATTGATGGCATTCAACTTCAGAGTTCTAATCTGGGAATATGTGATGTCTTCCAGTCCAGTGAGTAGGGATGTTTGCAAAAGAATTAGGCGTGTGGAATTCCAAATTCTTTGCTGATTGTAAGGATACTGAGTTGTATGCGGATGGAAGTACTGCATTTAGGTTTTACTTTCAGCAGCCACTTGGCTTGGCTCCACTGAAACACCAGTAATGAGGCATTAACGCTGATTTACCATGTTACATGGAAATGTGAAGCTGAAATGCACTCCATCCTTGAGGATGAAAGAGGAAGAAAACTGTTCAATGCTAGTCCATCAGGCAAACTCCATTTTGCAATTCAATGACTACTTGAGCCACTAAGTCATACCCATATTCAGAGGGATCCCTTCTGACTTGACAATATCATAAAAAGTGTCATAATTTCAAGTGTGATGTAGTTTATTATCTTGCTCCAGAGCTCAGCACTACACAAAGTTATCACCTATAGGTGGAGAGAAGAAAGAACACTTAATTACAGAACTGTACCATCACCTATGATCAGCTATCTGATTTACAGATACTGAATCCACCAGTAGACTTAATATGCAATAATTTAATCTAGACCTATGTAAATGATGTCATACTTGGCCCTCTTTGATATTTGTATAACTAACTAGGATTAACTTATATGTTTGTCTTTTGCATTAGTCTTGTAGACTATTGTGGAAGGAGCCACATATATAATACAATATATAATAATCATAGTGTTATATATATAACATTGTTCCAGTATGCATTCTGGTCATATATCAGCCCCATGAGCTGCTTAAAACAGTTATGTTGTACAAAAAATGAGTTTTAAAAGGCTGGGCCATCAGAAAGTTTTCTCCTTTTCTCTCACATAGCATTTTCTTTCCCAAATTATATGGGGAAAACAAACAGGGTCTTATGAAATATAACACTTGTGATATGGCTTAGGTTCAGTATCTCCTAGCTCATTTTTATAAAGGTGATTTGTGAATGAAGAGTCAGAAGGTATGTGGAGATGGATAAACATAAATGCTGTGCATTGGAGAGATGAAGAAGAGTCTATCCTTGGCTAGGTCAGGAGAAAAAGAAATATTTAGACCATAACAAGAGTAATGATTTGTGTGAGTGATGGCTTGAACAGTCAGCTAAAGAATGATCTTTCTGAAGGTGAGGCAGCAGATTTGGAAAGTCTTTGCTCATGATGGTAAGGGGTTTTTTTATTCCCCTTTTTTTATTGCTATTTTCTTTAGTCTTTATGGTTTACTCCAAAAAGTACTATAGGATTAGTAGAAAATCTATTTGTTGATAGACTAACTTTGTGAGTCTTTTCACTAAGCTATGAAGGTTCCATAATTCATGACTTTGTAACTTTCAGTACTGGATGAAGTGCTGCATGCAGTGCTCATCAAACAGAAATTATTTACAAGTCAAGATTTGGGAATTACAAATCCTCTAATCCACTAACAACCACAAAGTAAGATAATAACAAGTAAGACCAAGATAGCGCAGTGTCATGACACATGTGGCATAGAAAACCTATAAGGAACTAAACCATGAAATACAGCAGGATAATGTGACAGAGCACACGATGCATAATGCAACATGAGGCAGCATATATATTCTGCTGCAGAGTTTAGTATTTTCCCTTCATTGCTTTTAATGGGTTTTGGCATAGAGAATTCTACACTGCAGGAAAGAAACAGAACACTTCTACGTTAGACAGACTATTTTTTAAGAGACCACTTGAATCTGCTTCATGGCTTGAAATATAAGCCATTTGAGACTATAACACATCATGTGTACAAGACAATATATATAAAAATATAAAAGGCACAGGAGTATTCCCCAGTGATATAATTCCTTGTTTCTTAGGAATTTATGAGTTGCCAACACACAGCTACTGATCTGAGCACTACCAGCACCAGAATTCTCAGGAAATTTGTAAAAGAAACCTGTCAGAGTTCTGTGCCACTGTTAACTAGTCAGAAGAAAAAGCACTGCACAACTGCAGCAAAGTTGCTGAAGAAAAAAAACCACTCATAGTTACAGTGATATAGTTATATCTGTGACCAAACGAGGAGTTTCAAGCAGCAAAGGCACTGTGATTTGCAGATTGTGTAACTCCTGGGAGTGAGTTGCGGAATGTGTTGCCACAAAACACTTGGAAGTAATATTTATATGGATCCAAACGTGGCTTGTCAAATTTGCTGCAGGAAAAAGGAGCTGTGAGCTGTTTAAGCCACACACTGTGCCTTTGTCAGGAAATCCCTGTGCCACAATCGCAGGCTGAGAAGCTATTCTGGGGGAGCATTGTGGGATGATTGCTGTTTTCTTACTCACCTGCTGAGGCATCCATTCCTGAGGGTAAGAAATCAGGCTACACAGAATTCTTCCTCTTATATTCCTAACCCTAAGATGAAAATGGAAATCAAAGACTCACAATCAGAAGGGAAAGAACTAGAAAATGCAGAGAAATGGAGTTATGTATCTATGCATCAATGGCTGGTATAGCCCTCTGAACTGCTGGCTCAGGGCTGTTTCCAGTACAAATCCTAATAGGACAGCACTGTCAATTACCATTTACATGTTATTAAAATGGTTTATGTTTCTCCCCAGACCACTGGAGACAAACTATCTGCAAAGAGGAATTATTTCCTTCCTTTCTGTTAATCACCTTGGTGCAATGTAAAGAGAAACAATAGTTTTAACAACTGAGCTTGCTTGAAGTATGTTCACAGATGATTATTACGCGTGGTAGCTGAAATACTAATTGCTGCAAAAGATAAATACACACTAAAAGACAGAGTGAGGTTTTCTTCACTGTCTGCAACACTCATCTTTGGTACATCACTTGGCTTAATCTCTTACAGCTGATCAAGCTAATGCATTGGTGAATAGATCCCTTTCCTGTGAGTGCCACCAAATGCTTGGGAAGATGAAGCTTTACGGAGAAAACTACCAGCAGCCCATAGACTTAACAGGTTGACATTAGGTAAACACAGTGTTTACTCAAATATGGGGTTGAAAAATTAAAGTAGCCTGAAGAAAGAGGTATGCACAAACTCAGCACAGATGCTGAAGCACTCAGTTATGGGGAAAAATTTAGTTTGCTACTTTGGTCTAGAGCAGAGCAGCTCCCTGTCCTGTTTCTGTTGAGGCAGTTTGTGAATGCTGGAATGGGAACTGTCTGAGACAGGGTTATAGATGCATATGCAGAATTAGATATTGCATCTATGTTTTACAGACTAATGAAAGGCTGATTCTGATGGCAAAGCTGCGAATAAACCATGCAAACCATTACAGAAGCTGGGCAGAGGTCAAAGCAGGTTGTGGGTTCTCAAGAAATGTTTCACCTTCCTGCACTCAGAGATGTTTTCTTTCTGAAAAAAAATAAAAACCAAAATCTCTGAATGGATGTTCTAATGACCTGTGCCTAAACCACAATTCTGCAAATAAATTTTAACCATCCACATTATCAACACTCACTTCAAGTTCTAATTTAGTAAATATGTACCCAAGTGTATTGCTGAATCAGGCTCTCAGTTGTACTGAGAGAATGATTCCTGCAAGGAACCTGAATGGGAACAGCAAAGGTGATGATCCTTCTTCATTAGCAAAGTCCTTCTATACTCACACAAGTAAGGAGCATTTTCCGTGCAAGGAAGGGAGGATCTCATAGACAACATGATCTCTTATAAATGCCCAGAGAGGACGTGGAATCTCCTCTGGAGGTTTCCAAACCCTCCTGGACGTGTTCCTGTGCAACCTGATTGAAACGAAGCTGCTTTAGCAGAGGACTGGGCTGGATGATCTCTAGAAGTCCCTTCCAGTCCCCACCATTCTGTGATTCTATATAGGATGGTGATGAATTGGTCTTAATATTACCCAAGGTAGTACACCTTGTAATAATCAGTAGTAGAAAGGAGGAGTCTGGGGTTAGTGAAAATGCCTGTCACTGGCAAGAGGGTTTACATAAAGCACTAGAGAGCTGGCACCCCAGCCAGTTTCCAGAACAGAAACCCTCTCCATTTAAGCACATTGCAACTGCATGCACCACAGGCTTTGGTACCCAAAATAAACTGAAGTGTTTGTCAGAAGAGTTTTAGCTTTATGAATAGCCTGGTGTAAAATGAAGCTTTCTTTTGCTGGAGGTATTTTGCATCAAGAAAGCCTTTTGAGGTACACAGTGATTCACAGACCTTCTCTGAGTGCTCTGGATGCTTAGGAGCATGTGAGGGTAGTTTGTGAGCACCATATAATGTGCCCTCTGTAACTCTCCTTCATTCCCCCAGCAATTTGAGGCAAAACCCTGGAAATCCTTCTCACAGGAGGCAGTGAGGCTTTCCTCCAGTCTGCTAGTTTACAGAGAGCATTTGCCTCACATACACAGGCACGTGGCGAGAGAGAGCAAATGAAAAATCAGCATCTAGTTCAGTTCAGTTGAGTCTCCCACCTGCCAGTGAATGCTAGAGTGAAACAGCATCTGTTGGTACCACATAGCAGACAGACCAGATAAAATGTAACTATAATTTGTTATGAAAGCTGTGTTCATACTCATGGAGTTGAGCAGCTTCAGCCCTTCTGACACTCAAGTCCTCAGTCGTGCACTAGGAAATTTTAGCAGAGGCAGGAATATCTCCATAACCCAATCTAGACTCTGGCTCATGCAACCACCTTTACAGCCATGCTGAATAAGCACCTGGAAATGCAGGGCAATGATGACATCCTTAGTATCTCTTGAGGTCCCCGTTTATGGCCAGCAGCTTGTCTGACTGGGCTACTTTGTGATCCTCACAGCCCGCTCCGATGGACACCCAGACCTGAGGAAACAGTGGGGCACAGCTATCTAACACCCTTCCATGGGAAGAAGCTGCGGTCTGTGCACTGCAGAGGAGACGCTGGGATGTGTCTGGAGGAGGAGTGAAGGGCTGGTGGCTCCAGCACACAAGTCACAGAAGAAATTCAAGCAAAAAAAAAAGCCCGCAGCCGAGGCTATTTAAATAGACCCTGAGGCTCAGGGGAGAAGTAGAAGCAGAGGCCACCTGTTTGCTAAGGCAGAAAGGGCACTTCAGCCGCCGAGCCAGGGGAACCGTGTCCCGGTGCTCTGGCAAGGGCTCCAAGCCCCACGGCTCTCCAGTCCCGTCGCCGTCCCTCAGACTGCTCCGCATTCCCATGTCTCTCCCGCGGGAACCTCAGCCCGCAATCTCTCAGCCCGGCCCGGTGCCGGTCGCTGGGCCATCCCCCTCCCCTCCCCGCCCCGCCGCCCCC
>WBNH01007907.1:0-14573 GCA_013401255.1 Urocolius indicus | reverse complement strand
CTCCTCTCCTCTCCTCTCCTCTCCTCTCCTCTCCTCTCCTCCTAGGCTGAGGATGCTGCGTCTTGCCTGTCCCCGCTCTGTCACCAGCATGTCCCTGTGAGGACGGGGCTTCAGGGGGCTGAGCCTGGACGTGTGTCCGGTGTCTGTCGGTCTGCCCCTGCCCGCCCATCGCCACAGCAGGTCCCCTCCTGGGTGACAGCTCTGCGGAGCTGAGCTCGGGTGGGCTGTGAGCCGGGCTCTGGAGCCGGGCACCGGGCACCACTTCGGGCGGTGCTGTGTTTGTGCAGGTAAGAGGACATTTTTGGGGTTATATGCCTGGCACCCGGGGCCCTGAATACAACCTTTGCTTTGCCTGTTTCTTTTGATTTTTCCCTTGCACTGGGAGTCAGTTCAGAAGATTTGGTCTTTTTAGGTATGCAGACATGCAGGAACAGGATGTTCTCTTCCAAGATGGAACTATATCACATTATTCTTAAGTTAGGTTTGTTTATTTTTCCTGTGTTCATCAAAGTTTTCAGACTACAGATGGCTAGGTGAGTCAGTCTTCTGAACTTTGTTCTGGTTCAGCCCTTGAGTTGTGCTTAGCGGATGCAGAGAGCCTTCACTGCAAATGAGAAAGCAGAGGAATGGTAATGCCTTCATTGAGCAAATCCACTGCAAAATTTCAGACCTGACAGGAGGTTTATAGGTATCAGGAAGACATTATAATTACTGTTTTTAGGGTTGGTTCTCTTTATCATACATATCTTAAGATTTTGATGACTTAACAACTTCTGTTCTGTTTGTGTGACACTTCAACTTTTATCAGTATGCAGGAATACCATGCTGTCTTAAAGGGATCATGTTTTCCTCCGTTCCTATTTATTGCAAATATCTTATGCATTACTTTCCAGCTATAGCCTCTGAGTCTTCCTAAAAGCAGTCTAATTCAGCAGTTCCTTTGCTTCTGTATTTTTACATAGCTAGTGTTCTTAAATAAAGTGTACTGGCTGCTTCCCAGCTGACACTTCCCGGGCATTAGTATGCACATGGGGCTCTGCCTGTTTGCACGTATTTTGATTAAGATCTTAAAATATCGCAGCCCATCTGCACAGTGTGGACACTTAATGGAATTATTCTGGGGAAGATGCACCTGCAAAATCTATCTCTGTAACTCTGTGCTTAATTTCTAGCCAGGATTACTCTAGATGTGTGCCTAAAGCTCCTATTTTTCTTTCACAAATGCCTGTTTAGCCATCTGAGTCGGGGGAGTTTGTATAAATACTAATTGATAAAATAGCAGGGGCAGTTTCTCAAATAGATTAGAGAGGCATTTGCAAGGTTTATTCCACTTACAAAGCTCCATTAATTATTTTTCTCTTTTTTTTTTTTTTAAAGAATAAGCATTTAGTAGATTGTACAGAAGTTTCAATCCTCCTACCAACTGTCATGTGTATTTCCCACTGTGATGCTGCTATTCTTAATGTACAAAGACTACACTCTTTGTCCACAGTTGGGAAGGTGCTCTGAAGTAGCATCCAGTAAGACATATATTAGACTTTACATCAGTGAACTGTATGTAGAATATTATTACAAAAGAAGGTTCTGGGTATGCATTGCAGATTCATTGTGCATCTTCCATAAGTGTCTCATGTTATTGTGGCTTCTAATAAGAGGCAGTGTGCTGTTTTGGAATCCTTTCTGGTGAAACTGAGACTCAGAGAAGTTAGGAGTCCCATTCTGAACTTAGCAATGGGCAGCCCCTTGACTGATGAATGTTATCTGATTTCATGTGGAATTGTTCCAGGTAACTTGCAGAAGGGCAGTCCTTGACACAGTGCAAAACAAAGGCAATAAACCAGGTCTTCTGAATTCCAGAACAGCAGATGACATTACCAGTCTCTCTTGGGATCAGTTTGGGGCCAAATCTAGCTTTTTTTTTTTTTTTTAATCAGTGTGAATAATACTCTCTCTAATTTCAGTGATTGTCTCTCAAATTTGAGTGAGACCAATGCCATGAATGAGAAGAGGCTTTGGCTTGAAATGATACGTCTGATGCAGTACTTATTGTGGAGGAAGCATCAGTATGACTCATGAATATGACTCATGGTAGTATGGTGGAAGAACAAGGTCCCCAATGGGGACCTAATAGAGGAAGAATTAGGTGGAAGAATTAGTTCATTTCTGTGGTCTGTGGGAAGCTCTTTTCTGAGCTCAGAGACTCAGACAATGTGTGGGTGTGTGTATCTGTAGCACCTATACATACACCTCGGTTGTTTTCTTACTTTTACCAACATTTCATAGAGTTTTTCCTAAAATATCTTTGTTACCTGGCAGAGCTAAGTTTTGATTCTGGAGATTATGATACTGAAAATACTAGGAATTAAGGAATACTTTTGTTTCCAGCATGTGACAACTTTCCTGCTAAAGTACGTTTCTGAGATTTGCTCGGTAATTATCTTGGCTTCAAAGGACATTTCCATTTGTCACACTGCAACATTTTCTTCTAAAACCTGTTTTGATTAGACACTGCTGGGTGATCGCAGTTCCTCCCTTGTAAAAAAATCATTCTTAAGCTCTTCTCTTTTCTTATAAGGAGGTGCAAAACCTTTAAGAAAAAACCTGCATTATATCAACGTCTTATCTGTAGCACCATACCTGAATACTACAGGTGATGCTGGGCTATTTCAGCAGTTAGGCAATGCCAAATTCACCAGTCTTTCTCAAATTATGTATTGTCTGCATGACTCCAAAATATCCCCTTCCAACCTTCCCAACTCTGTTCTTCCTAGTGTGAAAGACATGGTAGTGTATTTCAGCCATTACTACTAGCTCTTTAGAGAGGAGCCATTCTTGCAGGTCTTTCTTTGGCCAAATGAGTCTAAAGACAGGAATGCTGGGTCCTTACCAGTTCACTTTGTACTAGGCACTACCAGCTGTCATGAAGATGTTTTGGAGCATGCAAGATCCAGAATTGGGTATGAAGATAAGGGGAGACAGCATCTACAGAAAACACTAAACCATAACTGAAGAAACAGGAAGATATCTTTAAATTGTAGCAAATGTAGGCAGAACAGGAAAAAACATAAGAAAATAAAGAAATTAGAAGTTGTCTAGTCATATTTGAACACATGCTCATTCTATTAATTTCTTCTGTCATATACTTCATTTTACTTGATATTTTCCTAATGGCTTGTTCCAGTTGTTGATGAAGGTTTTGTGATCCTTTCCATGGAAGTCACATGAGGCTTCTGATGTTGGCTTAAGCAAAGCTGGGCTGAGGTGGCTCCGTCCCAGCTCAATTAGCAGAGCCAAGCAGAGGCATATATTTTGCAGAGAAAGAATCTTCTGAAAGATTGTGCTTTTGGGATATTATGGTGGTATAGCCAGATGTCCACCAAGTCATAATATCATTTCCCCTCCTAAACTGGACAGGAGAGAAAGAAAAATACAACAACTGGTTTGTGAATTTACCCTCACAGGGTCACAAGTCCTGACAGCAAACGTCTCTGGCATGGGCTCCTTTCTCCCCACAGGCTCCCAGGTCCTGCCAGCACCTTCCTCCAGGGTGAGCTTCCCATGGTGTCACAGCCTCCTTCAGGCATCCACCCGCTCTGGCCTGGGCTCCTCCACAGGCTGTGAGTGAATCTTTGTTCCTCAGTGGCCTCCATGGGCTGCAGGGGCAAAGCTGCCACACCATGGATGCACCACAGGGCACAGGGAAATCTTTTTTTCAGGGCCTAAGCACCCTCCTCCCCTTTCTTCTCCACTGACCTTGGTGCTTGCATAGAAGTTTTCACATTCTCGCTTCTTGTTGCTGCTGCAGTTTAGCAACTGCCCAACAACTTCTTCCCCTTCTCAAATACATTATTCACAGAGGTGTTACCTCAATTGCTAATTGGCCAGGCCTCGGTCAGCTGCGGGGTCCCTCTTAGAATTGACTGGCCCTAACCCTGTCAGCTACAGGGAAAGCTTCTGACATCTCTTTGTTTAAAGAAGCTACCCCTGTAACCCACCTGCTATCAAAAAATCCTAGCCCAGGCAAAACCATTACAGAGACTTACATGTCTTAAGCTTTGTGGTGATCTGTTCAAGCTGCGCTCAGACTTACATTCTCCTTGGGAAGCAAGTGAGGTAATATAACATTATTTTGCAGCGTTCCATTTCAAAGTTTGTTTAAAAAACTATGGCTAGGTTTTGGGATGTTGTTCAGAGGAGAGGAGGTGTTAGTCCTTGATTTATAAATGACATCTGGAGGTGAAGTTAAGGATTTTTGCCATAACATTACAGCTAAAGAGACCACTGGACTGTAGTCAGGGGCCACGGGCAGAGGATGTTGCTCTCGCAGGTGTGCTGCACAGCCTTTAGCAAGTCACAGAATCTGCACAGTCAGTTCTTCCACCTGTGAATGAGAGATAATATTAGAAGGAAGTCTTACATCTATTTTGACCTTGAGATCTTAAAAAAAGGTTTTTATTAGTGCAAAGCATTCTCATTTAGTGTTATTTGAGTAGTATATACTCTAATGATCATTTCCAGAATTGGAGTTGCAAGGAGAGACTAGCTGGATCTGATTTTTGGAATGACTTGTTGTCTAACATCTTTTTGTCTGTCTGCGCCGGACTATGTCACTGTTGAAAAAAGATACGGACACAGCTGTGTTTTGTGGGGTAATGAGGTCTTGGAATGCAGATTTACTCTCACATGGCTCTGGAGATATGAGGAGTAAAGAAGCTGCAGAACAGGGCAAGCAAGCCCCTTTTTTTGTGTCTGAGACACATGCATGGAGCTACCTTCCTGAGCTTCCAGTCTATTTCAATGAATCTTGCAGTGTGTCCATGCTCCACTTACTCAAAAATGTGAACAAAATTGACATAGTCGTATTTTCAGAGATGGTAATGCAACACTGAGAACTCTACAACCCTTGTTTTCCATCTCAGGATTGTTCTTTTCCTGATGTCCAGCTCCACTGACTAGGCTGAAATATGTTATTATATTTTCTTCAAAACAGGATGCACAGTTCTGATTGAGGGAAAAGTTGCTTATTCATTCCTAGTCTAAATATGAGGGTGGGAAGGGCCTGAAAACATTTATTTTTCAGCACCACTAAAGGGTTTATGAAGATGAAATAGCTGACCACCTTACAAGGAAAAAAATATGCACACACTATTATTGCTTTGAGGAAACTGAAAATTTTTGGAGTCTGAGTAGATGGTGAGTATATCACCAGATATTAAAGAGTGTGGCCAGCAAGTCGAAGGAGTTTCTCCTCCCCCTCTACTCTGCTCTGGTGAAACCTAATCTGGAGTCCTGTGTCCAGTTCTGGGATCCCCAGCTCAAGAGGGACAGGGAACTTGTGGAGAGAGGCCAGCACAGGGCCACCAAGATGATCAGGGGACTGGAGCATCTTCCTTATGAGGAAAGGCTGTGGGAACTGAGGCTGTTTATTCTAGAAGAGACTGAGGGGAGACATCATTAATACTTACAAGTATTTGGAAGTTGTGTGTCAAGGGGACAACACGTTTTTCTGTAGTGTCCAGTTATAGGACAAGGGGTGAAGAACAAAAGCTGGAACACAAAAAGTTCCAATTAAACTTAAGGAAAAAATTATTTACTGTAAGGTTGAGGAAGCCCTGGCACAGACTGCCCAGAGAAGGTGTGGAGTCTCCTCTGGAGTTGTTCAAACCCACCTGGATGTGTTCATGTGCTCCCTGATCTAGGTGGACCTTCTTGAGCAGGGGGGTTGGACTAGATGATCTCTAGGAGTCCCTTCTGACCCCTACCATTCTATGATTCTGTGATCACTTGCCAGAGACTTGTAGTATAGATTAGAGATTTAATTTGGAGTGGGGAAAAAAAAAAAAAGAACCCAAAAAGGAAACATATGCAGCCCATGCTGAGAGGCCATTGAAGAGCCTTAAATCCCACAGCAGGTTGGATGTGGCTGCAGCAGCTGCAAAAAAAGTGCAAAACTAAAAGCTGATCTGGTTACACGTCACAAAGCTAGGTTAGCCTTGACAATTCGTTAGGAATTAATGAAATTGAGTTATGGGTCATATTTTGTAAGTGCTGTCAGTCTTGATTATGCAGCTGTCTGGATTCCCTTTGCTCAGGGAGTACTGCTATCACAGAGCTTATCTACTATGCAGTAGATGTAAGCTATCCTTTCCTAGCTTATCAGAATCTATTTGCTTTGCATTGATTCAGTTCCTTAGAAATTAATCTTTGATTCTTTGCAAAATAGAAGGATCCCTTGAGTTCAGTTTAATCAACTTGATTTGATTATTATTATGTCCCCAATATTGATTCTTAAATGATTTTAATAAGAGATGCCAAAACTACCGTATTTCACATCACATTTGGGGGGAAGTTCAAACCACTGACAGTTTTAAATATTTTGGGCTCATGCTCTTTGATCTCAGCTTAACCAACACTGGGTTGTGGTTTGACTGCTTATTACCCATGTGCAATTTTTTGCGGTGCTGTTTGCTTTACTGTGTTGAGCGATGTGCCTACTGGCAGCACTCAGGTATTTCTTGCAGAGAAACCAAGTTTATATTGATTGTCATAAGAAGAATTATTCTGCATGTCAGTTACAAAGATTTTCTTTGAGCTGAAAAGTTGAGAGCTGGAGACACCAGGGGGATTTCTGTTGGCTCCACATTTAGTATAAAACTAATTACCACTTGTATGACAGAACTTCCTTAATTCTAATTTCATCAGAAGATAAAAGCTACAAATCATCTGAATGGACTGTCTTGATTACCACTGCAGTTCTTAGAAATGAAACAACAGCTGGTACCATTTCAAAGCACTTCTTGTACTGGGCATCCCTGCAACCCTCTATCCATTTCAGCGAGGATAGTTTTCTTCACAGTGAGTGAAATACCCTGAAGAAATCATAAAACAGGAATGCAAAGGAATGTGTGGTATTCAGACCGTTGTAGTACTTGGTAAGATAAAGGTGCTCAGTGCAGATCTTTGCAAAATGTAGCAGAAAATCTACAACAAACCCCATTGCCTAAATCTAGACAGGGTGGTTAGGCATGATGGTTTTAATCTCTGCCTGGGAAATCAATTCAGTACCTGCTAAGAGGCAGCAAGCTATGGCCCTTCTGTGGCACCTGAAATTCATCTGGTCCTGTGTGAGCATTGGCAAAGCTCAAATCTGCCTCATTTGTACCATCTGCTGCATCCCAGCCCAGGATACTCTCAGTCTTAACATGGGACCTCCTGATGAGGTTCTGCAGTGGCCAATGACTTCACGTTCCTTTTGTTTTTGTAAAGGACAACACTTTAGTATGGGTTTGACTATTTGACTACTCTGGGAGGCTGGGACAGGAATGAATTGCTCATTCTTAACAGATGAGTTGACAACCTTTGTTCCAGTCTGACATTTAATAAACCGCCTTGAGCTCGAGTTGTTTCAAAGTGATTTCCCCTGTCCTGCTTTGCTGTTTAATTATGGCACCCCCTCTAGAGTATTTCATAGCATGTTTTTTATGTTTTCTGGAGGTTTTTCTTAATTATATGGGTAAGTTCTTTTATGATTGATTCCTGAAATTAAAACAGTTTATGAGTGGGCTTATTTTAGCTTCTTTCTTTGCCATCTCTTAGGTTTATTAGTGAGTGCATTTTCTCTTCTTTTTTTGCTCAAGTTATTTGTACATTTTTGAGCACTGTCTTCTTTTTAATTCATTTCTTTTATTGCCTTCTTTGACTTTTTTCCCCTTTTCAATAGATGTCTCTACTGTCGTATTTCCTTTTCAGTTCCTTTAACAACCGTTCCCAGACACTGGGCCATGACCCCAGGAAGGCTGTGGCAGTTATGAATGAGTTATGAAATTAAGTTGCTAATTTTAGATACAGAGAAGTTGGGAAAATTCTGCTTTCTAGGACACCATCCATTTGAGATGTATCTAAAGAGAAATCACCTTTCCTTCAGCAGTTTCTGAGCCAAGACCTGATAACAGCATGCAGCAAAACAGATAAAGCATGAAGTACCCTCATGCCAAATTTTACTGGTATGATAAATAACTTAAAAATACTTACTTTTAGTTAAATTTCTCCTCATTTCCATGTCTATGTTGCTGCTCCCATTCTCACACTCAGAGAGTACTTTTGCAGGTAAAACCCCATAAGATATGTCCCAGCCAGACAAGGAAGCCACAGAGGGAGCTAGCAGGTACACAGAGTTTTGGGAAGTCTGTCCCTCCTAGCTGGAGAAATTGCTGAGAGCTGGCAGATTTGCAGGTCTGCAGCATTTATGAGATTAAGAAACTCAACTCACCAAGCCCCTTAATAAATAAGCAAGCTTAAACTAATGTCACTTCTTTTCCTGAGCTATATGCTTTTGTGCTTCTCATTAATGACTTGAAGATTCATCATATTTTGGGTTGAATTCCCTTAAGTAGTTACCAGAGCACATGGCATGGATGAGCATAGCCCCAGAGCAGTGGCTGTGGCATCTGTTTTGCGTGGCTTTTAACCATTCTTGGGCCTATCTGCCTCAAGAACAGAGGCCCAGGAGGTCTGGAGATGGGCCCTTTCAGCCCAAGTTGTCACAATGGGTCAACTCAACTTGTTTTAGACATCTGTTGGAGATTCTCCCACTCACCCAGACACCTGTCAGGTGGCTGAAGAAAAATAGGAGGCTTTGCAGGATGATTCATCTGACCTGTTTGAAATGTATTACTCTCTCTGGATTGTAAGGGGATGGTGGGTGGTTTACGCAGATATAGACAATTGCACTGTAAATCTCTCTATTTGGTCAGATTAATCTCCATAATTTCAACAAGAATCAGAATCATTATGATTGGAAAAGACCTTTAAGATCATTGAGTCCAACCACTAACCTCACAGTGCCAGGCCAGTCACTAAAGTAAACTATATCCTTCAGTACTTCATCTATGCATCTTTTGAATATCTCTAGGCACGACTCCACCACCTCCCTGGGCAGCCCATTCCAATGTTTCATAACCCTCTTGGTGAGAAAATTCTTCTTAATGTCCAGTCTAAACCTCCTCTGGTGCAAGTTAAATCCATTTCCTTGTGTTCTATCATTTGTTACTGGAGAGAAGAGATTGACCCCTACCTCATTGCAAAATCCCTCCAGCTAGTTGTAGAGAGTGATCATGTCGTCTCTCAGCCTCTTCTTCTCTAGGCTAAACATCTCCAGCTCTCTCAGCTGCTCCTCATAAGACCTGTTCTCTAGACCCTTCATCAGCTTTGTTGCCCATCAGCTTTGTTGCCCATCTCTGGATCCTCTCCAGCACCTCTTGTAGTGAGTGGCCCAAAACTGAACACAGCCCTCAAGGTGCAGCCTTACCAGTGCTGAGTACAGGAGGACAATCTCTTCCCTGGCCCTGCTGGCCACAGTATTTCTGATACAAGCCAGGATGCCATTGGCCTTCTTGGCCACCTGGGCACATTGCTGGCTCATGTTCAGCTGCTGTTGATTAGCACTCCCAGGGCCTTTTCTGCAAGACAGATCTCAAGCCACTCTGCCCTCAGCCTGTAGCCTTGCCTGGAGTTATTGTGGTCCAAGTGCAAGACCTGGCACTTGGCCTTATTGAACCTCGTGCAATCGCTCAGTAGAATTAACAAGCAGGACTGCATTTACCACAGACAAGGTTGGGGTGCCCATGTCTATTGGCCAATATACAGTGGTATCTCTCAATAAATTAGCACTGCAGGAAAGTTTTGTGTTGATTAAATCTAGTGGTTTAGGTGAGCAGGAGGGTGTGGAATATCTGTAGCAGGGTGATGTCCTAGTTTTATCCCAGGTATCAGATTTAGGATCTTTCAGGAGAAGGATGTGACAGTGATGTCATATAGCTAAGTGCTCCATCATGTATAGATGACATAGGAAGTATTAGACTGTACATTAAGAAAGCTCTTCTTTCTCTCTTCCAGGGCCCATGCAGGAAGAGGGATTACATTGGTTCTGGGCAATACAAGCCTTTGGGTTGATGTAGTTGCCTCTCATAGCCAACTTAAGACAACACTGACATGAAGAGAGTGCTTCACTTGCACTGAAACTAACCAGTAAAAATAATTGCAGGAACGTGGCCACAATTTTCAGTGAAACAGACATGTAAATGATCGTTTCACTTATGCCTGTTATAAATGGGATAATGTATCAGATTTCTGGTTTGTCATTGAGTGGGTCCATGGAAAATGGATTTTTCAACTGTCAGTCCTATGCTGTCTGCAAAAATTTGTCTTATCTGTGACGTCTCTCAATTAAATAGCGGCGTTATGAATGCTCTTGATCCATGCCTAGGTGGGAGGTTCCATGCTGTTCTGCATACAGCTTTTCTGCCTCATTATCAGCTCTTCATGTTTAGCTAATTTGTTTGCTAACTGCTAATCTCCCTTCTGTTCTGTGACATGATACTGTATTGGATGGCAGAGAAGCAGAAAGGAGAGTTTTTCTCTTTGACTACCCTCATAAGTCTTAAATACCCTAAGAATGGGAAGTGTGAGGAGGCTATATCCCCGATGTCTGTGTACTCATGGGATTTGGGAGATCTTGTCTATTAGATTGTTAACTCTTTTGGCACAAGGATCATATCTGGTAAACAGGGCACCATGTGCTCTTTTCCCAGCAGAGCTGATGTGGTAGAGGAGAGGTTTCCTTTTGGTATAAGACTTGGACTGCTGGACTGAGCTCAATTCCAGCTCTATCATAGTAACTTTATGCAAAAAAAAATTTTTCGCTGCCCAAGTCCTTGTCTGACAAAATGTCATTTTTAAGACCAGGTAACAGGTGAAAAGCCTGATTATAAACCTTTTCCCATCCTTTCAAGTCCTATTTCTATTTCAGTTCATAACAGAGACTTTCTGGGAGATAACAGAGACTTGCTGGAAGACTTGAAGCATGGTGGCATCTCAAAGATCAGATGGGACAGCATTTTATTCTAGGACTTCAAAATGCTAACTCAGGGTAGAGAATCTTGTAGGACCTACCATGGGTAAACCATGGATAATTCTTATAAAAACTCTTTTAAAAACCACCTGTTTCACATTGAAGCAGCACTGTCCTTAGGTCCTAGGAGTTGTGCAATCTTCTGTTGTACTGGAGATGGCCCTTTCTAGCTTACAGTTTATCACAAAGGACAAGCTTGTGGCTTCTTGGAGATGTCAAACTGAATCACAAAAGATTCTATGACTTTTATACCTTGGGGTACAAAATCAGCTGATACGTACCACAAAAAGTGAAAATAATAGGAATGAAAAGTTAAAGATTGCAAAAGGATGATGTTAAGTATTAGATACCAGGGGCAAATTTTCAGATGATTGTGCTATAATTTTCTAGGAGAAAGGAGAGATAAGGCAACCATATCTTCTTTAATTAATAGTAATAAAAAATAGTGTTACATTTGAAGGAGAATAAAATCTTCCATCATTGATAGACTCAAGGAAATTTGTTCAGAGGTATTTGAAAATGTGTCTTCTTCTGTGCCATAGGCTGTGAGACTACAAATCCCAAACTTTTAATGAGCAAAGTTGATAATGGAAATAAATAGATTTTTATGGCTGTGTGGGAACTCAGAGATCACTTTACATCCAACTCTATATCTAAGACACAGATCATCCTTTCTCCAGGGTACTTCATTGTCTCACCTGAGTTCAGGGAAAGAGCTCTGATCCTGTTCACACTGATGCTTTCTTTGAGAGTAAAAAATGATTCTTTGGGATACGGTTTAAACAATGTCTCAGTGGGAAAGAGAGACTGAAAAATTAATGCAATCCTTCCCATAGGCTTAATGCTTTCTGGGAATAAATCCATGAAGTCTAAGAAGGGGTCTGTCACTAGTAATAGTTATCTGTGATTTAAGGTTTTGACAGTGTGTTTGGTGTTACACAGACTTAAGTGGAAAATTGCTCCCAATTTATTGAGCCTTCTACTGTGGTGTCTTTATTTAGGGGCGGGTTCTGTCACTCCAATAAAAAATTATAGAGTGCTTTAATCTGCTAAGAGGTATGCCGAGATACCAGTGGGATTGTCTGAACATTGATCTTTTTTGCAAGCTGTGTTATTAAATCAGCAGAGCTAGCAAACACTGTAGTCATTCCTGAATCACACAGTTCAGGGTGTGGCATTTCAAAAAAAGAGAGAGAAATCACCGGTGTTGGCAGCCACTGATGTGATGAGTTCAGGGAGAGCACATGAAGTACTCAAAATGCATGGCTTTTAAAATATGTCACTTTTAGAATGTTTTCAATATTTGTCAAAAATATGTATGCTTAAAATTATGATAAAGTGGTTTTTAAGTTTGCAAATGACCAGTTCNTCCTTGTGTCTCTTTAGAACCTCTGAAGTTCCAGCTTCAGTACCCATTGCCCCTTGTCCTATCATTGGCCATCACTGAGAACAGCCTGGCTCCATCCTCCTGACACCTGCCCTTTATGTATTTGTACACACTAATGAGGTCGCTCCTCAGTCTCCTCTTCTCCAAGCGGAAGATCCCCAACGCCCTCAGCCTTTCATCATAAGGGAGATGCTCCACTCCTTTCATTGTCTTTGTAATACAGTCAGACTGCTGACTAAAGCAGAAGCAGGTGAGAGACAACATTCTGGCAATATCTCTTCTAGGCGATTGCATCAGGAAATGCTTGAAATGACAGATTAGAAGCCAGTGAGCTCTGATTACCAAGCAGCAATCTTGAGTTAAACAAGTATCTGCAAATGCTGGTACATTCCACAGTACATGAGTGCCAATACTAGAAGGACACGGAAGTGCTGGAGTGTGTCCAGAGATGGGCAACAAAGCTGGTGAAGGGTCTAGAGAACAGATCTAATGAGGCACAGCTGAGGGAGCTGGGGATGTTTAGCCTAGAGGAGACGGAGACAGGCCATCACCACTCTACATCTACCTGAAGGAGAGTCGTAGTGAGGTGTAGGTTGATCTCGTCTCTCCAGTAATGAATGACAGAACATGAGGAAATGGGTTCAAGTGGTGCCAGGGAAAGCTTAGATTGAACATTTTCACTAAGAGGATTGTTAAGCATTGGAATGGGCTGCCCAGGGAGGTGGTGCAGTCACCATCCCTAGAGATATGGATGCTGATATGGATGAGGTGCTGAGGGATGTGGTTTAGTTTAGTGATGGGCTTGGCAGCGTGAGGTTAGTGGTTGGACTTGATGATCTTAATGGTCTTTTCCAACTGTAATGATTCTATGAATACAGGGACCAGCACTGAGACTGGTGTATCTGTCTGCAGATGAAGGGGATGTTAAGCAGTGCCTTTGTGCTGTCGTGAGCCAGGCAGGGTTTGAAGACAGATGCCCAAGCAGTAATCGTGCGAGGCACTGCAGCAGGGATAGTCCTTGGTTACTATCCTTCTCTTCTGTGTTTGTGGTGGCTGTAATGCTACTTTGGTCCCTGGGAGGGGTAGAGTAGATCCCAAGTTCTGCCCACATCCTGCCCATCCCTCCCTGTTTACTTGCAGGGCTGTATCCTGCAAGAAAGGCATTCCACTGCCCCAGGACAGAGCTCAGAGATAAGGTAGGTCTCAACATGGCTCAGAGCCATGTGGCAGAATTTTCCTTCCTCTCATTCTTTTCCTAAAATGAGAAACAGAATAATAGAATCCAGTTGTAGATGGAATCTTTGCATTTCCCTTAGAAATGTTCCCTTCACTGCAAGATTCACTCTATGCAAAGGCAATGCATATTTATAACTCGTGGTTGAAGAGAAGTCTCTCATTAAGTAGAAGAGTCATCTTTGAGCAACTGTTGAATGGGTTTAAATGCTTTGCTTACACAGTTATTTTAAGAGCTTGTCTTCTGCAGAAAGGTGGGTCAGCCTCAACCTCAGGGTCTATGGGGCTTTATTCATACTTTGCCCTGGTGTAATTCCACTGGGGTTTGGTTTTTGTTGTTGGTTTTGTTTTCTTTTTTTTTGTTGTTGTTTTGACTTGCACTAATATGTAGAGTTACAGCTGCACATCAGGATGGAGCTGGGATCTGAGAAATCAGAGATTTGCTGCCAAAAAAAGATAATTGATTCCTGCTATTTGGAATGTGATGAAACTGAAATGTGTTAAGGTTGAATACTTAACTTGCACTTGCATGATCTTTCCAATAACTCATGTTCTTTGAAGTCGTTTTGTTGTCCTGACTTTCCTGTTCTTGAATTGTTGCCAGTGAAACTGAGTCCTCCTGGTGTAATTCATAGGCAGGAGTCATAAAGCTGACACTCTTGTACATTAGTATGTGGGGAATAAATCTTTTCGCCTCAAGGATGTTATTAGGAACAAGATGACAACTTGTGAATATTTTCCAGGTATCATAATGCTTTAATATTTCGGAATGTTGAATAATGTTGGTGATAACATCTCAGCAACGTGTGACAGAAGAGTTTGCATTTCTGTTACCCTGAATTGCAGCTATCTTTATTCTAGCTTAGCGTGGCCATCACAAGTCTTAATGCTGAAACCTTTATTATAGCTTTTAACACTTTTCTTTTTGTTTTTTAATGCTTCCAACTTTACAGGGACTTCACCCGCAAAGTACACAAACACAGGGAAAACACTGGTCTCATGGTTATTCAATGTATTTCTGTGGATGTCCTGGGTTTGGCCAGG